>JARQOC010000001.1:556452575-556495854 GCA_033576535.1 Allobates femoralis | reverse complement strand
GGGTGCCGAATCACTCGATCACTCTGCATCCGGGAGAATCTGGCAGGATCCGGTTTGGTTACATTTCTTGCCCCGGGCACAAAAATTATGCAAGCTCGTTTTTGTGCCTGGAGCAAAAAAGGAATACAGCCTGATGCTGCCAGTCAGGGAAAAAAAACAAATAGCAAATAGTTGCCATAAAACCGGCATCATAGGCATGCACTAGTAAAAGTTGTCACACCCAGACAGCCCCGTACCTGATCACACCATAGTGTGAAACTGGCCTTAGAAGTTGTACAGTAATTAAAGGAAGCAGTGCACAAGTCAGCTACTTTATGCCCCCCAAGTTATCACTATCTGTCCCTGAAGCTTCCTATTACATTCCTAGGCATCCCTGTCTGACATAATACTGTCATATGAAACTTGATAAAAATCATTTTATAACTTACAATTTCGTATGTTAATTATGCAAATTGTCACTTCATGAGGAAGTAGACGAACTCTAGTGCCACTTAATAAAGGTAACAATCCTAAAAGTCATAATTGACTGTTTAACAAGCATTTTAATATGACTTAGGATTTGTGCGTTTGTGCCTATGTTAATTAGGGACAGTCCAGTCTGATGAGGTGTTCTCCATATCTGCCCTCATTCAGTGATTATCACACCCTGGTGGGCTTGATAACCTAAGTTACAACTGCTGTCTTCTTTGGAGATTTTAAAATCTATGGGCTGCCCCCAGCTATGATGCGCCGGCCATGTCATTTCCCATTCTCCGTATTGTGGGAAGTATTGGATGTTTTTGCCGGCTCCGGAGCATGCGAAGTGCACATTCTGAAGCCGGCAAGTATACCCAACTATTCCCCAAAATGCATAGGACCATAAATAGACACCTCCTGCACATTGTGGGTGATTAATGTGAAACGCGTTGACTAATAAATCAATATTATATTCACTCTTTGACACCTCGTGGAATATGCATCACGGTGGTTAATCTTTCATCTTCCCTACTTTGATTTTCTGAGATAATGAAATTTGGGTTTTCATTGGCTGTAAGCCCGATAATCATCAACACTTACAGAAATATACATTTGAAATAGATCATTATGTTTATAATGACCTATATAATATATGTGTTTCACTTTATGTATTAAATTACTGAAATAAATTAACTTTTTCATGATATTCTAATTCATTGAGATGCACCAGTATATGGGGTTGTGAGGGGAAATAGTTTTTAACTGAACCAGAAATATACATCATACAATGGATCCAGAAATTCTACCACTATAAATTAATCCACAATGTAGATGTGTGCAAAGCTAATAGATTTTATAATTATTGCGCTCACTGAAGGCGCCCATATACATTAGCCACCAGTCAGCTGACATTTTAATTCTTGTGATTTGTTTCAAATTGATTGGAATCAAATTTATTTAAAGCAGTGAAGTTTTCTCAATTAAGAGATAAGAAAAAGATCCTGCGGTGCTCGTTTCCATACAAACAGGATTTATTCAATCAATTTAGAAGGTGCACATACCCATATTCGCGCGCAGTGGGGGGAGAGCAAAACTACACAAAATGTTCAGATGTAATGTTGCTGTGCTTCTACGGGCCTGAAATTCATGTGGCTTTAACAAAAGCAAATATGGCTGATATGGGTTCACTTGCAGAGCACCGGGTTCCTACAATCAGCGCGGACGATCGTTCAGTGGCGAGTTGGATGTAATACGACTAGCGCCAATTTCCATTTGCAGTTCTTCCCTTTTTTCTCTTTTGAAGTTTTCTCATCGCTATTTTAAAGACAATAACAGAAGGCTGGGATTAAGAATTAAAAAGTATATTTTCTCAGCTCTCACCTGTCCTGCCTGTCAGTTCTTCGCTTGCTTTTTGTATTGGCTCAAAGGCCTTCAGTACCTGCCAGGTAGACTATTCTGTACGTTTACAGCCTTGGCTAACCCCCTTTTGACAAGATTTAATAAAATGTTGTCAAGTCTGAAACTTAAGTAATTTGTATTGAATTTGATTCTCTTTGAATTGATTTGCTTATTTCTAGTCTTAAAACTTGTTCACATTGCTGCTATATATTGATTACATTAATGCTTGTTTATTATAGTACGTGTATTTGAACCTTGCATGGAAACATGGAAGATGTACGAACATGGGCCAAGTTTTGGCATGAAAAAAAATGAATGTGGAATACGGCGGTGATATGGCCAAATCTGACCCCAGTGTGATAGTGAGCCAACCTTTGTTTTTATAACTTCCCAACAAATAACAAAATTTGATTTCAAGCATGATATGGGCCAGAACAGTCACAAACCACACAGTACAAGTTATACAGCTTGGGACATCCCAAATGTCAGCTTCACGGAAGAAGAAAATGTTGAACCCAAGACTATGCCACTCCCATCCTTCTCCTGTACTGGATCTACCCGGGATTTTACTGTGACTGTGTCACGTGGTTCTCCCACATATACAGTTGTGCTCAAAAGGTTACATACCCCGGCAGATTTCTTGCTTTCTTGGCCTTTTTTCAGAGAATATTAATAATACGAAAACATT
Source organism: Allobates femoralis (assembly GCA_033576535.1). Lineage (NCBI taxonomy): Eukaryota > Metazoa > Chordata > Amphibia > Anura > Aromobatidae > Allobates > Allobates femoralis. The sequence continues at coordinate 556,493,312 of JARQOC010000001.1, read as the reverse complement.
TTTTTTTTTTTTCCACTCATGGTTAGTGGAAGGGTGAAGCCATTAATTGTCAAATTACTGTGTTTTCCCTTTTTAAATCATAATGACAACCAAAAACATCCAAATGACCCTGATCAAAAGTTCACAAACCCCAGTGATTTTGGTCTGATAACATGCACAGGTTTGAATGGCTAATAAAGGTAAGATTCGCATCTGTGACCTGTTTTCTTGCAATTAGCCTGTGTGCATAAAAGCTGAGTGAGTTTCTGTGATCCAAACAGACTCTTGCATCTTTAAACCAGCCACTGACGTTTCTGGATTGTGAGTAATGGGGAAAGCAAACGAACTATTAACGGATCTATGGTAAAAAATAGTTGAACTGTATAGAAAGAGGAAAGGGATACAAAAAGATAGCCAAGGAAATGATAATGCCAGTCAGAAGTGTTCAAACTGTGATTAGCAAATAAAAAATCAGGGGCTCTGTAAAGCCAAACCACAATCAGGTAGACCAGCAAAAATTTCAGTCTCAGAAGCGAGGAAAATTGTTCGGGATGCAAAGGAAAACCCACAAATAACATTAGCTGAAATACAGGAGTCACAGAAAACATGCAGTGTGGCAGTTTCAAGATGCACAATAAGGAGAATCTTGAAGAAAAATGGGCTGCATGGTCGAGTCACCAGAAGAAAGCCATTACTGCACAAATGCTAAAAAGTATCTCACCTACAATATGTACAAACAGCACAGAGACAAGCCTCCAAACTTCTGCAACAAGGTAATTTGGTTGAGACCAAAACCAAACGATTTGGTCACAACCATAAATTTTGAGAGGTGTGAACAAGTCCTATGATGAAAAGAACACCGTTCATACTGTAAATCACGGAGGTGGATCACTGATGATGTGAGGATGTGTGAGGTATAAAGGCACAGGAAACTTGGTTGAAGTTGAAGGAAAGATGAATGCAGCACGTTATCAGCAAATACTGGAGGCAAATCTGCACTCATCAGCCTGAAGCTGCGCATGGGATTTACTTGGAGGTTCCAACATGACAACAACCCAAAACACAAGGCCAAGTCGACCTGTCATTGGCTACAGCAGAACAAAGGGAAGGTTGTGGAATGGCCATCTCAGTCTCCTGACCTCAGTATCATTGCCACACTCTGGGTAGAGCTCAAGCGTGCAGTTCATTCAAGAAAGCCCAGGAATTTACAGGAACTGGAGGATTTTTGCCAAGAAGAATGGCCAGCTTTAACATCTGAGAAAATAAAGAGCCTCATCCACAACTACCACAAAATACTTCACGCTGCTCTTGATGTTAGAGGGGGCAATACACGGTATTAAGAACTAGGGGATGTGAACTTTTTATCAGTGTCATTTGGATGTTTTTGGTTGTCATTATCAATTTAAAAAGAGAAAGCACAGTAGCTTGACAATAAATGGCTCCACCCAACCACTAATCACAAGTGGAAAAAAAGTTTTTGAGTTATCATTCATATTCTCTGAAAAAAGGCCAAGAAAGCAAAAAATCTGCAGGGGTACTTAAACATTTGAGCCTAACTGAATAATCTTACACTCATCTACCATACTATTTACAATGAATTGTGGGTTCCTCTTTCTCCCCTAATATCTTTTATCACAGCTAACAAATCAAATAACAATGGATATACAGTGCACTGTTTACCTTATTTAGGTGACCCGCCCACAGTTCTTTGGGGATTCGGTATCTGGGCATTTACTGTAAGTGGGGACGTCACTGGTCGCCTGTTCGGACCCTGGGGTCACTTGTTAGAAGGGGAAAATAAAAAGAAAGTCTCGTGACGCCACCTGCAGTTTCTGGTGATCTCACCAGGGCCGCTGTCATACCACCGGGGATGGGGGTATTGCAGCTAGTTGACAATGCTCCCTGCAGGCGGAGCAGGATCCCCGGGGCAGTGCCGCTGCTTAGTTGAACAATCTGGCAGTAGCTACTCCTTAACTTAAGAGAATAAGACACCAGAGGCTTGCTAACTCTGTATGGGTACTTTACTGGCAACAGTCCTTCAGCAGTTCAGATACACAGTTAGGGTGCTTTCACACTGCGTTTTTCTGTGATCCGTGGCTGTCCGTTTACAACGGACAGCCACGGATCAGATTTTGGCCCCATGTTAGTCTATGGGCACGGATCACATCGGATTTGGCCTAATTGGCATCCAATTCTTGTCGGATCCGATTCTGGCCGATTTTTTGCTGTGCCCAAAATCGCAGCCTGCTGCGATTTTTGCACAGCGGGTCAAATCGGACCGAATTGGATCCGACCTGATCCACGCCAAATAACATGGGCCTATGGAGAGCAGGTCCGAGGAAACAGCTGATTGTTCCTCGGACCCAATTTTAGTGTACTGAGCATGCTCAGTACACTAAAATCGCTCTGTGCCCTCTAATATCACTTCTGCAATGTATATTCATACATTGCAGAAGTGATATCCAGTGAAATGAAAGGGTTAAAAATAAAAAAAACTTTATTCTCACCTCTGCCACGATCCAGCGATGCCTCCAGCGCTCTGTGCTTCTAGGACCTGGCTGACGTCACAGTGCAGTCACATGACCGCTTACTGCGGTAACTGGTCATGTGACTGTGACATCACGCCAGGTCCTGTTGATCAGAAGAAGAGAAGCTGGAAGCACTGTGGGCCTCCTGGATAGGTGAGACTAAAGATTTTTTTATTTTTTAAGGTCTGCAAAGAGGGGGTGCAAAGAGGGGACAAAGAGGGCACAAAGAGGGGGTCCAAAGAGGGGACAAAGAGGGGAGACAGAGGGGACAAAGAGGGAAGACAGAGGGGAAAAAGGTGACAGGAGGGAGACAGGAGGGGGACGAGATGACAGAGGAGCAGGGAGAGGATCCAAACTGATGCTGCAAAATATCGGAATCGGATGCCTATTTGGCATCCGATTGCAGGCATCAGTTTGGATCCATTGCTGTCCGAGGGTCCTGCAAAAACTCTGATCCCCTCGGACAGCACAAAAACGCAGTATGAAAGCAGCCTTACAGTCTTTGTGGGTAGCTGGCCGGGTAGTCACTGGGGAAGATAAAGTCTCTTTGAGGCTCCCAGAGTGTTCCTTCCTTAGTACCTTCACTGTCCTCTGTGTCTTGCTAGCGCCTCCTTACTATCCTTGTGCTGTCCTGCACAACCCACTTGTCTACCAGGCACGTTGGGTGCTATGAGATTACCCTTCATCTCTAAGGGGCTCAACCCAGTTTGGAGCTACTTGTGGGGCTGTGCTTCATTTATAAGGTCGGGGGCTGCTTAACAGACCTGCGACCCACCAGTGTTGGTGGCTTAGGGCTGGACTCGCCTGTACCGCGACTCGGAGCCGGTACCCCATTGTGGACCAGGATTTCCCCGGACTGTCATTAAGGTCCAGCAATGGATTTCCTCTTTCTGTCTGGGTCGCCCCTCCTTTTCGGGTGCCCTCCCTGTGGTGTCCCTCTAGGACTTGTTCCTTGCTTCTTCCTTCAGACTAGACTGCTCCAACTGACTAGCTGTCTGAGTGGTTCCCGCTCCTTCTACCCTAACGCTCCTCCCACTGGAACCGTTTACCCTGGTAACGGGTGGCCAATGGGTCCCCTATGTTAGGTGTAGGGATACTAGGATGAGAGCCTCAGGTTGACCTTACACTCCCCATTGACAGGAATACTGCACACTCAGTTATAGGTGCAGTACCTCTACTGTAGCGCACTGACCAGTGGGGCACCACATTTACCCTTGGTGAAACACACTTGTCCTCAAGTGTTTGTACCCTTACCCGGTACAGAGCTTTTTATATTTTCAAATAGACATTAACAGGTTTTATTTACAGGTATATACAAGTCTTCCCTTTATGGGAGGCACCAAGCATAAACGTTGCAAAACGTAAACTAGTCATCGGCCTAACGGGGCCGGTACACACTGCAGGCCCAGTGGTAATTGTCTGACACCAAGCATAGTGTCCTTTGTCACCGCTGGGCAGCTTTAATTTCACATGCAGAGTCTCTGGGTCAACATAATGAAGAAAGAGCAAATTTTCACATAATGGTAACTATTTACACTACCAGGTGTCCATAATGTATTTGGGGTTTAGAAACACGTATGGCATACCAACCCCGGGGTCCTGCGTGTCTCTCGTATTTTACCCGGTCGCTTCTATACAAGTCCCGGTCCGGGTGGCCCCTCTGGAGGTGGGACTCCACATCTCTCCTTCCCACAAATACCTCCTCCCCATGAAGACCCGATTCCCGGATGAACCCAAACCCACTCTCCAAGTTACACGCAGTCACGGTACCTGTTCACCGTTGGTCAAGGGGTACCGGTGGCTGGAGGCAGGCCTGGACTCAGACCTGCCAATTCTCCATCTCCCTAGCCCACCACTCCTCTGAGTGGCACTGTTGTTCCACCTGATTGGATGGCTAGGTCCATAGTCATAGTCCGGTGGTGGGGAAACAGGTCAGAGGATCCCTCTCTGACTCCCAGCGTGGGCAGCTGGACTGCTCACTCTCTCGAGCTGGTTCTCCATGCTGCTCCACCATCCTGGTTGGGGATCGGTAGCTCCGGCCTCCTCGCCACTGTCGTCCGGTCTGCTCTCCTCGGGATTCTCCTCCTCTGAGCTGGGTTGGTCATCTGGTTCCTCCTGAACAGATTCCATGATCACCTCTAGCTATCCAGGGACGTCTGGCTCTGCAGCTTCTCCCTCAGGGTCATCAAGCTCCGTTGTGGTGCTGACACTGTCTCCAGGCAGGCCCTCGGGGTCATCCGTCTGTACCCTGACTTCTACCATGGTTGCAGGCTGCTGTTCACCGGGCAGGTATCCACTGGTTGCCATGTGCTCGACCAAGACCTGGTCTGTAACCTCCGCTACCAGCACTTGCCTTTCCATAGCCCTGCAGGTTAATTCCAGGGCCACGACCGCGCTCCATCTTCGGACGGCCCACTCCACTGTTTCACGGATATTCTCTCCCAGCTCTTAGAAGGCGGCTCTCCAGAAGGCCGCATCTCCCTCATGAGTGAGGAGGGAGACCGCCCCTAGATAGCCGATTGCAGCACGGGCCTCTTCCTCTACTTCCTGCAACAGGTCTCACAGTCTGGTTACCCGCATTGTTCCCTGTAGCTGGACTGCACCCTCTTTTTTCTGAGTTCCGGCCGCACCCTTCCTGCTCTTTATAGGAGTTATCTCGAGAGTCTTTGTCTTTGGCCCTCCTTGGTTGATTGATGACACTCGGGGCGGGCAAACAGTTCCCCTCCTCTGGTATGGCCCTACCCATGGTAAGGGGCCGAGGCATGCCCCTGGGCCAACACATTGTCCTTTTATATTTTCAGGCCGCCATTTTGGCATTCCATAGAAATGATGGGAAACAGTTCTTTTCTGCCATATATTGACTGTTACAAGCTCATTTTGAGCCGAGTTTAAAAAGTTCATAAGGCCCACAGTACCCGGTTACACCGGGCATGGCATCCTGTTCGTGATGCCAATTAGGTGACCCGCCCTGGGGTCTTTGGGGACTCGGTATCCGGGCATTTACTGTAAGGGGGGATGTCACTGGTGGCCTGCCCAGACCCGTACCCTTGGGTCACTTGTTAGAAGGGAAAAATAATAAAAAGAAAGTCTCGTGATGCCACCTGCAGTTTCTGGTGATCTCACCAGTGCCACTGTCAGACCACCTGCTATGGTGGCATTGCAGCCAGTTAACAACGCTCCCTGCAGGCGGAGCGGGATCCCCAGGGAATTGCCGCTGCTTAGTTGGATGATTTGGCAGCAGCTACTCCTTAACTTAAGAGAAAAAGACACCAGAGACTTGCTGACTCTGTACAGGTACTTTACTGGCAACAGTCCTTCAGCAGTTCAGATACACAGTTACACAGTCTTTGCGGGTAGCTGGTCGGGCAGTCACTGGGAAAGATAAAGTCACTTTGAGGCTCCCAGAGTGTTCCTTCCTTAGTACCTTCACTGTCTTCTGTGTCTTTGCTTGCGCCTCCTTACTATCCTTGCACTGTCCTGCACAACCCACTTGTCTACCAGGCCCTTTGGGTGCTATGAGATTACCTTTCTCTAAGGGGCTCAAGTCGGTTTGGAGCTCCTGGTGGGGCTGTGCTTCGTGGACAAGGTTGGGGGCTGCTTAACAGACCTGCGACCTACCGGTGTTGGCGGCTCAAGGTTGGACTCGCCAGTACCGGACTAGGAGCCAGTACCCATTGTGGACCAGGATTCCCCCGGACTGTTGTTAAGGTTCGGCACTGGGTTTCCTCCTTCTGTCTGGGTTGCCCTCCTTTTCGGGCACCCTCCCTGTGGTGTCCCTCTAGGACTTGTTCCCTTCTTCGTCCCTCAGACTAGACTGCTCCGACTGACTGAGTGGTTCCCGCTCCTTCTACCCTAACGCTCCTCCCACCGGGACCGGTTAGCCTGGTCACAGGTGGCCAATTGGTTCCCTATGTTAGGTGTAGGGATGCTGGGATGAGAGCCTCAGGTTGAGTTTACACTCCCCATTGACAGGAATACTGCACACTTAGTTATGGGCGCATTACCCCTACGTGGCACACTAACCAGTAGGAGTCACATATAACTCGGAGTGGACAACCTGAATAAACATTCACACATTCCACCAACAATAAACAATCAGTAGAAATGAACTTGATGCTTTAACGTCGGCCACTAGGTTTAAAGGAGCTTTTCCTGGGTCACAAATTTCTATGGTACATACAGATGCAAACAAGATTCACAAGCAGGTTGGATGAAGTCTTTTCATGCTGATCTCTTCTGCAGTCGTTAATGTCGAAACATTTCAAACCCTAACTACCTTTCCATACCTGACTAGATTAACTGTGACCGGTCACACAGCCAGATTTACTCATAGGAGCTGATTACACTCCACTACAACATCCATCTGTAGCTTCGTGCTGGACTCATCTCCTCTGGGTCCCTCTTGTCGACTTTGGACTCCTTCTTCAACCGTCTCCTTTATGTGCAAGGTCTAGCAGCAGCTTAGGTATTCATGGTTACAGCCACTAATACCTGGTTGCCTGATGACCCCTAGTGGCCAGACTAAGTTAATGTAGTAGCAATTTGTTCATTTAAAGGACAAGAGAAGTATTAACACTATAAAACTTGCACATATCATCCTGCTTTATAAATTTAGACAAAATCAAAGTATGCAAACTCATCATGCAGAATTAGCCACCGTGACAAATTTGGCACATTTTTCAGACCGTTTGGATTAGGTTTACCTTGGCTAAATATTTGGATTAGTAAATATGCCTTATCCTATATCATTTTTTAGCTGAAAGTTGTATGGCAACAGTCGATGATAGGAATGCTTACTTCTAAGACGTCCTTTCTCAACCGATCTTAGAAGCCACTGCATTTACTCTAGCTTTGTAATACCCATTGAAGACAAGAGCTTGAACAAACACAGTAATATAGGAAGTAGTTTAATGGCAACAGTGTAGCTTTATATTACAGATACTAAAGTCCCCTCATGTCTAGCAGCTTTAGTCATTTTGCTACATATTGGGAAAACATCCTTTGCCCTCATGCTGTAGGCTGCACCTCGAATTTCTTGAGACTTCTTTATTGCATAAACACTGAGAATATTCTGCATGCGGAATTGTTTTATTTACTCAATAATCCCCACGAGGAATGTGGAGATGTTGAATTCCTAATGAAATTAAAAACTGTATTTTATAAAATGACCTCCCACCATACGGCTCGCTCTCCGAGAGCTAATAACCCGAGTTCTGTCATTCTAATATTCAATAAAATAGACTCAGATTAATCCTCAGGAGAAATAAAACTTCTACAACTTGTTCATGTTGAAAAAAAAAGATCATGCCAGCTTTCTTAGACAAATATAATATTCAATGTCTCTGTTATTCTAGGTTTGAGTTTTGCCATTTAGCAAGCTAAGGGATATAAATTTCAAAGACTCGAAACTAAGGGAGTAAAACCTATCAGGAATTTCGCAAAGGAGGCAGAGGTGCTGGGGTAAAAGCTTTCCTGTAAGAAATATTCCTGCAAGATCTTTTTTGTGCAATGAATGTATGGCTCTGTGCCTTGTGTTACCACTGTGGTCATACATCACTAATAAAAATATGTTTCATTTTCCATTAATAATCCTGGAGAGCGATGTGTTACATTTTAGGATACGGCACTGCTGGAGGAGGGAAGCTGGGCAATGAAGGAGTTAAATGATGAAGTCAGTTTTACAATTCAGTTACCGATCTTGGGGCATCTTAGACAGAGCCAGACATGAGCCAAGTTGCATACAAAATCGAGAGAAGGATGGAAGTCAGCAGCTCAGTTTACGTCAATCCTCCTATTTCCTCTGTGTAATACTTTAATTTTCAGTCATTATTGGGGATATTACAACAATCAGTTGTTTTCATGAGATCAGCACTTTGAAACCACTGTTAATGTTAGTTACATGCTATTCTTAAGCCATATTTTCAGAATAATCTTTAACAATTGATCACATACAGATGTGATCACCCTTCCTTTCCTCATATTTCATTAAGGACTCCAATTTCTCACAAAACAAATTCAATAAATTATTGTAACATGCTAGCAAACCCTCAAGGCTGCAAATCACTCCGCAACCACTGGGTGGCCATTTATAGACACATACAGAATAAACATCTCCCGTCAGAGTATCTATAAATCAAGTTTTGTTTTTTCAAAGCTGATCATCTTGTGCCACACATAGACGTTAGCGAAAACCTGAATATTTTAGTGAGACATCTCATCAGAAATACGGTTATTGCGTAAAGCTTTAGCATATCTTTATTTGGCGTATATGCCAATTTTGATTTTGATGATGAACTGCTGTCAATTTACTTTTTCTAAACTTGCTCCTGTGTGCACTAAAATGGCAGAATCCTCTGAAATAACACAACACCTATGTAGAGATGCTTAAATTGGTACTCCCGTCAAAGGTTTTAACCTCTTAACATATTGCAGTCATCATATTATAGAGCACTGTGTATTTATAACTGCTCATTTTGCCTTTCTACTCAATTAATTCTTCTGTTTTCCATTATGACATCACAAATAGGAAGTCTCTTTTCCCTGCATAGAGTCATCTTTAGAACTACAAATCTAGGTTACTGAAAACAGTTTGTAGTCCTAATGATGACTCATTTAGGGTAACAGAGACGTCCTGTTTGGTAAATGGGAAAAATGGGCAACTGTAACTACACAGCACTATATAATACTAAAATAAAGGGAAGTAACCCCTTCCCTGCTGGCCCGACTCAAATTGGCGTCACGATCAGGATCCCGTGCCCGGTAAAAATGGGTACTGTGCACCTTAAATTGGACTTTATTGACTGAACTTTATTTTACTGTGTGGGCCCAAAATAGCGGGCCTGGAGATGTGAATGAAATGTGCTGGCCCAGGGGCGTGCCTCAGCCCCTCATCCAAGGAGGGCCATGCAATAGGCGCCAAACTGTCTCCCCACCCCCTTGCCATCAAACAAACAAGGGGCGGGTTTGGAACCGGTCAGCACGAGCTCGGGACTATAAAAAGTAAACAGGGTACGGCCGGAGGGCAGAACAAGAAACGCTGCCCACTACCAGACCTGTTACCCGAGCACGACCCGGATACAATGGCAGCCACAAGACTGAGAGACCTGGCCCGCGAAGTCGAGGAAGACCTGAGGGCAGATATCGGAGCCCCAGGGATACCGACACTTGAAGATGAGGGTGACGATGCGGCCCTCTGGAGTGCAGCCCTCGACGATTTACAGGCCCAGGTGATGGAGGTCGCAGAGTAGACAATCAGAAGGTGGAGCGCCAACACGCGGCTGGAGCTGAATCAGCATGCGAGACAACAACTGGGGCAGTAGCTAGACCCGGAACCGGGGGTATCAGTGGAACCAGAAACGGAGCACCCGATGGCCGGTGAGGACTACACCCCCACAGAGCTGGACTCTAACACCGCTAAGGAGATGTAACCACCTGAGACTAGCCACCCACTGCCCAGTCAGGAGAGCCGCGAGCCCGATGCCAGCGATGTCCAGGCTGACATGGATTCTGTCGAACCGGAAGATCTGATCCGGTCCTCCAAGGAGCCCGACCTGATTGTGGAGGAATTTGAGGAAGAAGGATCTACCAACCAGGCGAGTTCCGGGGAGGAGGACCCAGAGGAAAAACTACTTGGTGGCGCAGAGGCACCCGGGCCCCACAAGTTATGATGAGCCGATCACCTGGAGCAACCAACATCCCGGGTTAAAATGAAGATGAGGCGATTTGGAAGCCAATCCTCAGCACCGGCCCAGTACTCCTGGCAACCGGTCGTAATGTCACAGTTATCCCAGGATAATGAAGCTGAGCGGCAGAGGCATCGAGAAGAATGGTGGGCTAATGAAATGGAGGCCTGCCAGGCCCGCGCCTTTGCCCGTACCCAACCACCATTACCCGTGGACCAAAAGAAGAAAGGGACAATTACAGGCTTCAATCTGAGTACCAGGTGCAGCTTTTCCCAGGAAACAGGCCTCTATGCAGAGGTCTTCGTGGGGAGGACAGATGTCGAGACCCACTTCCCGCAAGGCCACCCGGTCCGGGATTTGTACCAGGGTGATGTGATCACATATGAACGCTATGCAGGACCCCAAGGCTGGTATGCGATCAAGATCAGTAAAGGGTATGTCACACGCGTCGATATCGCTGTCAATGTCGCTCATACGTCACGGATTTTCAGTCGCTCGAGCGACATAAAAGTGACGCAGGAGCGACATTGAAGCGTGTGACCAAGCGATGCAACCAGCGATATGTCGCTGATTGCCGATCGCAGGTTTCACTGCCAGACGTAAAACCTGTCGCTCATCGCTCAGTAGACCTTGTGCATCGCTGCGTGTGACACTAAACTCAGCGACGTATTTTCTATTTTGACAACGTACAAGCAACTAAATAAAATCGCTCGCAAGATGGCGACATCACCGCATCGCTGGGTCATATTGACGCATGTGACATCTTACCTGCGATGATTCCACATCGCTCAGGCGATTAATAATTTATGACGCATGAGCGATATCACGGGCGACATTGACACGTGTGACAGGCCCTTTAGTGTTGAACAGTTAAGATGATCGTGCTAAATGTAAATAGTTAATTGTGTGATTCCCCTGATAAACCCTTGAAAAAAATCACATGGACTTGAATGTGAACTTTTGGTGTCAGAGCCTGATTGAACTTAAATCAGAGACTCAATACCCGGCCCCCGTTGGGCCGATGTAGACTAGAATAAATGTGTTGTTTGCAATATTTGAAGCCCAGTGCCTCCCGCAAGGGAACAAAGAGAAAAGAAATGATCTTTGCAAGGTCCTAGATGTACTATCAGGACCTTGCAATCTGGCCAATCAGGTGGCCGCTAGCAATGACGTAGTTGTGACGTGGCGCCATCTGATTGGCCACATTGCTACCGGCCATCTGATTGGCTGGTAGTGAAAGGTCCTTTTCCAGCAATCGGATGGCTTCTCTGGCGGTCCCGTTGCAGGCGTTGGAAGGTGAGTATGTAAGATTATTATTTTTTAACAACTTTTATTAACTTTTAGGCTACTTCCGCAGTGTATCTATAGATACACTGTGAAAGTATTCGTACTCGCTATACTCGCAACGAGTAGCGAGTACTACTGCCTACTCGTTGCGAGTATAGCGAGCACGAATAATGCGGTACTCACACATCCCTAGTTGTCACATGACATTTCTCATCAGTAAACTGACAGGAGCCACAGGAGCGGTGCTGATCCAACAGTTACGTATACAATATTTTTTAAAAAAATTATGTCACAAGCAGGGGCCAATAATGGACAATCCCATTTAACCCTCAGATGTTGAATCTTGTATTTTTATTTCATTTATTTTTATTCAAAATTTAATTCACTCATAAAGGAAGTTCCTCATTCCATACGCTAACCAGTTCTAATCCTTAAAGTTGCAGACTGCTACACTTTTGCAGTCTTACGGTACATGGCTGTCTAATACTGTTTTGCGGTTTGCCACATCTGAATACAATTTTTTTTAGCTTGATGATGATCTAAGCAGTACAATTTCTTGGCAGAAGTAACCCGATAAGGCACCAGCTATGGTTGGCTTCCTGACAGGTCAGACATTCCTTCCCGCTGTGTATGGCTTCGACACATCTGGGAAGACAAAGCATTGCCATCCTTTGTTTCTACAAACAGCAGAGAAAGACAGCCAAGTTTGCTGCTGTGGGCAGCATGAGAATCTGTCAACAATATGCAGGGGTTTCAGAAAAAAACTTGACTTACATGTCTTGCTCTATACTTGTAAAAGAAAACATATTGCTGTTAGTTCTTCTCCCCAGCAAAGCCGTAACGAGGAATAAATTGTTCCAAAATAGTTCAAACGTGCTGCCCTAAAGTTGACCTCGAGGCTCATTTTGGAGAACACTTTTTCGCTTGTGTGCTTGTTTTTTTTCAAATTCTATGAAAGAAAAAAAAGATGAAAATAACAATTCAATTGAACCGAGTTATAAGGTAACACCATGTGACTTGAAAGCTTCAAACCTGCTGAGGTGGACTTACGGAGGGTTACAGTAGAAAAGAGTTACAAGAAGAAGTAGACAAAAGTTGTGAGTTATTTTGGAAATTTACATTCATGTCTAGCTCTGTATTAATTATTGTCTACTTCCAATAAATTGTGATAGATTGTGGAGGAACATTATAGATTATCTCAAAATAATAGAGAAAATATAATACACGACAAAGAAAACCTGAGTAATTAGCCACAGTAAAAGCCTGAGTGGTCATCAATTCTACTCTAAGCATAGGGCTTCAATGGGAAGTCTGGTCAGATGATTAGCGCAGATCATCATTAGGTCATCAATGAACCTCCAACTTCCAGCACCCTCCATCGATCAGCTGTATCCAATGGTGGCCTGGCGTATACATTTTAAAACCATATTCGTTATCTAGATGGGATGATTTTATCCCCTTCATGCCAGGGCACATTTGGGGGTTTTGCACTCTAATTTTTACCTTGTCTTCTTTCAAGAGGTCAATGGAAGCCATGATAGGGATAGTGATATCATGGTTGGCAAAAACAATAAAGGAGTTCAATAATGACAAAAGTGCTGTCTAAGTGCCACAAAACATGTCCCTCACCATGTCTCTAAGAGATAAGAGGTAAGCACTGTGTTGCGTGACCTTACTCCACCAAATAATTCTGTTTTGAGGGGAGGCCTAATTAGAAGTTTTCCTATGGGAACCAATGATTTCTATGAATGCCCCTGGATGCAGCACTGTTAAAAGTAGCCTGCCATGTTAAAAACGCTATTAACTTGTAGCCATGGAGTTAATCTGCAGGTTAATAGTGTTGTAAGGCTATGTGCCCACTGGACGTAATTTTTTGTGCTGCATTTATGCTGCGCTTGTCATTTGCACAAATGCAGCTTTGTAAAAACAAAAGCAGCACAAATGTATTACTTATGTACACATTACAAATGCAGCCCAAAAACTCACCACAGATAAGGGGACTCAAGCAAAGAGACACACACAGACAGAGAGAAACAGACAGACACACAGACACACTTTCTCACCCTCCCCAGCGAGCCTATGGTGATCCTTGGTAATGTCTTCCTCCCGGGCACCTGTAAAAGCTGTGTGCAGCGTATGTCCAGGACCTTGGAAGGTCACATGGCTAAGTCACATGGTGGGCAGGTCCTGTAACTCACTTTGCGCAGCTCCTGCCAGTGCCTGGGAGAAAGAAATCTTTGGGTATCACCGTGGATGGTGGGTGAGTATTGGAGCATTTTTGTTTTAGAATACGCTGTAAAAGAGCAACACAAACAGATTTTGCAAATACCAATCCATTTGTGGTGCTTTTTGGGGGGTTATAATGGAGTTAATGGGAATAACAAAGCCCGTACATGGGTATGTTAAATGAAAGGGACTTTTATAAACACAGGCGATTTGTGCAGCAAAAATGCAGCACCCACAAACACACATGTGGCACAGCTTTTTGAAAAACACATTGACTTTAATGTTAAAGCTGTGTGTGTTGCATTTTTACTGCAGAAACGCAGCATAAAATGCAGCACAAACACACAGTGGGCAGATAGCCTTAGGGTATGTGCTCACGGTCTGGAGGAGCTGTGTGTTGGACGCGCTTCCTCCGGACCTGAGTGAACCCGCGTGTGGCCGCAGGGAGACCGCAGCAGCCATTTACTCATCACGTGGCGGGTGCGGTGCGGTTTCTCCCTGCAGTCACCTGATGGGAGCCGCTTCTGACTCCGCAGCATGAAATGAACATACTGCGGAGGAGCGGAATGCTGGCAACCCACACCACAGCTGTCAAATTGCTGCGGTCAGACTAAGCATAGTGGGCATGGGATTTCTTGAAAGCAGATTTCTTATGAAGCGTTTTGGACGCAGCGGCAAGATGCTGAGTCCAAAATGCTGCATATTCTGATAATGAGTATGAAGCCTTACACTGTGTGACCACCGTATGTTCAGGGCTCCAGGGCTCCTTCCTCAGGACAAACCAACATCCAACATCCCTTCCAACTGAGGAAGGGGCCCTTTAGCCCTTAAACTTGTTGACTAATAAACCACAGCTAACATTACTGGATTGATGTCTTTCGAAGTTTAATGTCTCCTCATGTCCAGCAGCATGGTCATTTAACCCTTTCTATACCAGGAGTCGCACTCTTCATCTCTGGGGACCACTGTAGCTGTCACAAGCTTGTCTAGTGGTTGTGGCTTCTCACAACCCTCAAAGTTGAGCCTTATTTCATTTAATTGTTGGTGTCTACAATAGATAAGACCCTATTTTGCACACTTTTTCTCCTTTCTAGTTTCAGCCAGCTTAGCATTGTATCAGTAGAGAGCCAGCTGTCAGTCAGGAGTGTGGTTTCAGCTACCGCACATAATGCTCAGAGTGGAGACAGAAACTGCATTGCCTGCGCTCCAAAGACTAAAAGCCTGATGGAATACTAGTCACTACATAACTAAGCAATGAGGCAGGGTAGTCAAGTGTTCTGGAGTCAGATATCAAGAGATCACATCGTGGACTAAGAGAACAGACAAAGGCATCATCAGGTCACAGTCTGAGGTCAAGATACCAGGAAGATTGTGGATCAACGCAAAGGGACAAGACAAACAGAAATTCAGAGGAGGTCGAATGTCCAGCAGCAATAGATCAAAATAGAGCACAGAAAAACTAAGCCAAAAAGCACCAATGAGCAAAATGCTATGACTGGCAGATATATGGGACTAACTGTTCAGCTAAATAGCAAGGCAATCATAGGGAATAGGTCTCAGATTGGATGACTAAGCTGCCAAAAAACACACTCACCGCTCAGCATGCTCAAGCACTAGAATGGATGACTAAGCTGTCATTCACCAAACTGATAGTTCTGTACAGCCCTGATACCACAGAACAGGAAACTGTTGCTCATTACGTCAAAGACGCACTGGGTGGAAGAATCATTGTGACACCCGGAAGTTAATTTCCTCCTACTAGCAGGGCCATCAGAATGCTAATAACCTAAAAATACACTCCTATATCTGCAGGTTAATAGCATTTTTCTTATATGACAAGTTCCTTTAATTTACTTCCGATTAATATTTCCTCACAAAGTAAATGTTGCTGGCTCTTGTTATACTGCTCTGGCTATTATTATACTAATTAATTTATTTTCTATACTCTCATATATCAATAGATCTCAAATTCAAAACTAGACATCTCTTTAAAGAGAATCTGTCAGTAGGTTTTTGCTATGTAAGGTGATGTCAGCATGCTGTAAGGGTTAAAAAACAAACATCAACTGTACTTCTCTTATTGGGATTTGTGCAATTGTTTACATAAAATAATGGCTTTATTGCCTTGCCATTAGCATTACAGGATAAGAAAGTCAGCGCAAGGCAGTCTGACACACCCCCTTCTATAATTGACACCTATGATTGACTCAATGCACAATCTCTGTTAAGAGTCAGGTGGGGGCAGCTATCTAATAATAATAAGAATAATTTTATGTATATAGTGCCAACATACTCCGCAGCACTTTACAATTCAGAGGGGGCATATACAGACAATTTGAGATAATACATAGTGATGAGCTAGTATGCTCGGCGCTACTCGGTACTCGCACGAGTATCTCGGTACTCGGGGTGCTCGGCGAGCACCGAGTACCGCCGAGATGCTCGGACTGCTCGGGAATAAATAGCAATCTGACACACATACACTGCTCCCTTCAGTGCACACAGTGAGCTGGCACCATACAGGGAGCAGATTAATTGTTAGGATCCCTCTGGGGGCCACAGCAAGGTGTTCTATGCTGTGGCGATTTGAAAAAGCCCACCCTCCCACCCTTTCCCGGAATTACTCGTTTTATAACCAGAAGTCTGTGGGCGGAGCCTCTTACTCATTGACTTACACTGGGCTCAGTGCTCTGGCCGAGTACACGAGTATCTTGAGATGCTCGGCCAGAGCACCGAGCACCCGAGCATTTTAGTGCTCATCACTAATAATACATAGTAACAAAAAATTCAGACACCATGAGAAGGTCCTCTTCTGTGCTTCAGCAGTAATCTATGTGATACATCGTTGGTTTCAGAATCTCCTTGACTATATTATGCTACTGTCAGATGAGGTATCAAAAACCTGGTGACAGATTCCCTTTAATGGCCACCATCACTTCCTCAGTTATCTGTTATGTGCATATGTTAGAATCTTTCTACTTTAATAACCATATTATTCTTGATCCTCTTTGCATTGGAGGAGAAGGTCTCATTCAATTTAATGTATAATCTTTTTTTCTTGATTGGTACTTTTTGTTGGAAAGGAACCGATATCTGTAAGTTCCACAGGTGGTGCACAACTTTTTTTTTAATGGAGATAAAAGAGACTGTATTATAGAAGGTTATATTCAATACTGTGCTTAATGGCTGCTCTAACTCTTCCAGATGTTCCTACATTAGAATGAGTAAGATGACAACGTGATGTATGAATTTGAGAATCTTTTTGTGTAACTCATATTTCCTGCCTGCTGGATTTCACAGAGTCTTTCTGAATGGGTATCTGCTGCAAATTAACATAATGATATTGTCAATCAGTTATGTAAAAGTTTCCGATATAGACAAGAAAATTAATTTGAAGCAAACCTAGTGCACTATGAGTTTTACTAGAAACTCTGATTTACCCATGTAAGAGGGTCAGAGGTGTTGTCACCCTGTCACCCAAGGGATACCTTATGTTTTGTGTCTGCATTTAAAAACTGTATGTTCCATGATGTGTATGTGGCCTTCTACTGCTTAAAGGTGAAGGCTGCTCCCTGAACCCCATTAGCCAAAAAAGGTCATTGGTATTCAGTGTTAATTGTGGGCATGACTTAGTCGATAAAGGGGCTTAAAGCATGGAAGATGGTAGGAGAGTCCCCCAGTAGGAGATAGTATCAGCCCCCTTTAAATTGTTTGGCCCCAGAGGTTACCTGAGGATTTTTCCCAGCATTTCGACCGAGGAACAGAATCTCAGCCAAGCATGTTACCCCTGTTCTGATGCCTGACACCTGCCCTTTTATTTGTTTGAGAAAGATAGCTGGTCTATCGAAACGCGTCGCATAGGAGAGTGCAGAAGTTTAATAAAGGTGTGTATGGAAATTAATATCCACTGCCCTAGCGCTCTTTAATACCGCTGTTTCTATTATCTGGATAATTCTACCATTGTGAGCGGTGGAGCTGCTCTTGGCATACAGGACCTTTCATGATGTCATCTGTGCACGTCTACTGGGTCACGTGACCGCAGCAGAAGACCACGCCTCCTGAAGCCAGGAAGCGACAAGCTCATACACAGGCACAGCGTCTCCCACGGGTCAGGTTCTCACCTTAGTTGTGCAGGGATGATGCACAACAAACCCAGATGAGAGTTAAATTGTTAGAACTTCTTATCAGCAAAGTCTAAAAGGTCTTTCACTTAGTGCTCTTGGTTTTTCTTTTTCTTATGTGTTGACACCTACCCTTGGCAGATACCTGAAGAGTGGCTGTCCTCTCCAGTATCATTTTGGTGAGCCCTAGAGCAGAGGTTCCAAGATGGATGGATCTCCATGGTAAGCATAGTGAAGGAATACTTTCTGGTGGTTCCCTGATTGGTCCTGTGGACACATCCCCATAAGTAGGGTCGGGATAGAATCAATGGTGGTCTATAAATAAATAATAATAGAATTGACCAAAAGACTCTTTAAATTCACAGTGTGTATTGATGATGCTTGAAGGTACGAGTCTGGAGGTACTGGGACAAGGTGAGCAGCCTGCAACCAAATACGTGAATGTAAATTGCCCACCACAAACTCACATGTTCAATCGTTACATTAAAGAAACCTTAAAAACTTTTATTGACTCTGTGAATAGTTTGTCCTTTGATGAGATTTGAACTGTTGTGCCAAAGAGCTGGCTGGGGCAGGATCAGCCATGCCGAGGCTGTGCTACGACCTCGGCCCTGCCTCATCACTGATTACTCCGGATGCACCACTACACCAGAATTGGATATTGTTTGCAATTCGATTTGTCCTAATATAGCAAAATGATGGGTGGCTTGTTGTCATTTTGCTTAACTTTTTTGAGTCTGGAGGTTGCGAGTCAGCACCGGAAGACTGGAGGACTGGGAGGTGTGTTCAGGTGTTGGCAGTGAGGAAAGTATTATATTCTATTACCTTTAACGCCTCCTTTGCCCTCCGTTTATTATATTTTGGGGTCTGGAGAGACCTCAGGGCATAATAAATGTCTCTAAATGTCAATCGGGGTTAGAGTTTTATTTATTTTAGCTAATATTTTTTCGTTTCCTTTTGTATTCAAAAATAGTTTATGAATTGGCGGATCTGGAGCTGAGGTAGAAATATCTGGGAGATAAAGTTTGGTTACTTTCTGTAGAATTTGAATTTCCTCATCTTTCAAGTGGAGATTTTTAGTGAGAGAGCTGATTCTGTTCTTGTTCATGCATCTGTTTTTGTATACAAAGGAGTATATTGGCATATTTTTGAGGGAATTCGAGAATCTGAATTTTCTCTTAAGAGATCTATAGTTATTAGGAATCAGAAGTAAAATAGAAATGGCTTTGCATATATTTGGAATAAGATTCATTTTTTTATTTATTTTGTGCCATAGTCCGAGAGTTGTAGTGGTGTAAGAGTTTGTTATATTATTGTATTTAAATCTATTGAATGGGGTGGGCCATAAGTAATGTGAGAAACCATAATGAAGATTGTTCAACTCAAGTGGAATCCAGAGTTTTGTGGGTAAGGGCGATTGTAGCTCAATCACTCTCTCTATGTTGGTTGATATTCTATAGCTTTCAAAATTAGGGAGTCCCAAACCTCCTCTATATCTTGATTTTATCTGAGTTTTTGTGGTTTATCCTATGGTTTTATCTACCCATATAAATTTTGAAATCGTATTTTTAAAGAAGAGCTCTCACCCCCCTGGTGCTTTCCAAACTGAAATCACCACTGAATGCAGTGTGTCTGCTGCATTCACAGAAGGGGTCTCCAATGTTTCTACACACCCTCCCCCCTGCAACCTGTAAAAACACTTTAGAAAGTGTAGAGTTAATGAGTACGGAGGGACTTACTGATTATGCAGTCCTCGCTGTTCCCGGGGGTCCTCCCCACCTCCTGCCTCTCTGTGCTGCCCTTGCTTCTCTGTGCCACCTCCTGCCTGTGACTTCAGCGCCAGAGCCTGCCCAGCCACAGTTTATGCTGTATGCATACAGCAGGGCAGGTTCCGACGCTGATGTTACAGGCAGGGGGAAGCACAGAGAGGCAGGGGGTGGCACAGAGAAGTAGGAGGCGGGGAGAACCCCTGGGAACAACGAGGACTCCATAATCAGTAAGGATCTCCGGACTCATTATCTCTACACTTTATAAAGTTTTTTTTACAGCTTACAGGGCGGGTAGAAACATGGGAGACCCCTACCCTGAATGCAGCAGACATGCTGCATTCAGTGGTGCTTTCAGTTTGGAAAGCACCAGGGGGATAATACATGCATCACAGTGGCAGATGCCTCCCAGAGGGCTCAGCCTTAACTGCAGAGATAAAAAGGTGCAACAAACACTATAGATGTAAAAATGTGAGGTGTTAGTGGATACTTTGGCAAAATAAGGAAGCTCGTAACCCACCGTCAAGGGTCCTCACGCTTACGAGTCCTAATTATATGTCTAACCCGATGTGTACCTTGCCAACCAGCCACACACAAAGCTGCAGGAAGTGCGCTTTAGCTGAGAACACAGGAAACGCTGTCTGCAGCGTTTCCTGTGCGCTGTTGTAATGCACACTTCCTACAGCTTTGTGTGTGGCTGGTTGGCAAGGTACACATCGGGTTAATATGGGCTGCGTTGTCTGGCGGATAGCGTCATATGCCTGGGGGAAAATTCTAAGCTTTAAATGCATTCCATTAGGTTAGGGTCCAACGCAAGTGTGACCCTAGCCTTAGTTGATTATATTACTCTAAGCAGGACCCACTAACACTCTACCCTCCCCTTTCTTCCCCATTGTCCCTCTGTATTATTGCCCCTTACTCTTATACTCCCACCCTAACTCCTCCCTTACCCATTCGAACTCACAAATCTGTATCCTTGTAGTGTTATCACTGTTGGTTTTTATGATTGTTATTCTGGAAAAATAAAGATTGTATATAAAAATAAAATGTCAATCGGGTGAACTTTTGATTCACATTGAACAAATTTGATATCAATTAAATTTGCAGGGCTAATTCAGAAATGAAAAATCGTGAGGTTCTCTCGTCTCTATTTGCAATCATTGTCTATGAACTCAGAATAGTTGTCTTCAGATCAGAATTTAAATACAAAGTATTCATTGATAACTGGATTTAAAAATAAAATTCTTGCCTACAATCAGTCTTTGAAGTGAAATTAAGCCATTAATAGATACTATTACTCGTATTAGAACATTTTAGAAAGCTGGGGCAATATTCTTGATTCATGCATAATTTTTGGCAGATTTTCATCACACTGGTCCAAAAAGCATTTCTTTTTAATAGTCTAGACAATCAATCATTCTTTCTTTTATCTATCTCTACATGTGCAAAAACTATCATCTTAAATTTTATTTTATTGATGTCATAGTCTTTGTTCAAATTGCCGTGATAAAGGAACAAGAACCTTCCCCTAATAGCTATCACATGTTGTAAAGACCTTACTTTAAAGTTTGAAATGTTCATTTTCAATACAGCGATTATGAAAAAGGACTATAACAATCCCGGTAATTTCCATTTTCACTATAATTTCCTACAGCATGATTTATACGAAAAGAGTATTTCGCAAGCATATGGGCTTAGCCATTAAAAACTGTGTTATAAAAAAATGTGGAATTCATAAAAATTATTTTAAGGTAATGTCAACTCTTCAATTAATGATGATGACAAAGAAAGTAACCATGAGATAGTAATAATTTTACTATAACTACAGCCGGTCAAAAAAAATTGCTTAATATTGTAGGCTGGGCTATAGACAAAATTTCTTCATTTGCTTCCTTAAAGGGGTTGTCCGGTACACAATTACAACTCTGCAGTCAGACTGTGAGCTGCAAGGATTTGCGGTTTCTAAGCCGGGAACATACAGCAATTATGTGATATACATGTTTCTGACTTGTGGACATAGCCTCGCTCAATACAAGTGTATGGAGGAAAGCTGAGCCCACTAGACGGCCGTGCCTACTAGTTGGACACACCCGCACTGCTTAGAGGAGAGAGGGGAAGGTGGCGATCAGGTTTAGCTGCATGGGGTAGGATTTGGGGGTTGCGGGTTCGGGGAGGATGGCTGTCAGGTTAGGGGGGTGTTTTTTGAGGAGCTGCAGGTGTAAAGGGGGATGTTTTTGAGGGAGTGGGTTTAGAAGGCCAAGGGACTTTTTTGGAGGGTCTGGGATTGGCGGGGCCTTTTTTGGGGGGGTTGTGGTGTGGATTTGTGACACATTGTTTTGGGTGTGGATTTGGTGGGATAGGGGTGCAGGCTTGGGGGGGTTGGTTTTTTAGGAGTGGGCTTCTTTGGAGGGTCAGGTGTGCAGGTTTATGTGAGTTTGGGGGGGCAGGGGTATGTTTTTTGAGGGGGAGGCAGGGGTGTAGGTTTGGGGGTGAGCTTTTTTTGGGGAGGTTGGGGTGTGGTTTAGGGGGGTGCGGGTTTGGGGAGTGGCACGGTGGAGGTATACTAATAAATTTTCTGCCTATTTACTTTGTGACATTTCTGTTCAAAATAATCATTCTATTTTGTTATAACTAAGAA
Source organism: Allobates femoralis (assembly GCA_033576535.1). Classification (NCBI taxonomy): domain Eukaryota; kingdom Metazoa; phylum Chordata; class Amphibia; order Anura; family Aromobatidae; genus Allobates; species Allobates femoralis. The sequence continues at coordinate 556,471,085 of JARQOC010000001.1, read as the reverse complement.
CAGACACTCTGCCTGACTACAGCTAGTGTGAAATAAATGTGAAGTTTTAGTCACATTTCACATCAACCTCTAATTGTGGAATGTTCTTTTCCTATAACTGGATATTTTTTTCTTCTCTTCCACAAGGCTCCACCTGCTTTGGAACTATATGGAAACAGACTACAAACAAATACTGTGTAGTCTGATCCAGCTGACATTCTCCTTTCCATCTGATCCTTTATTTTTGCAAAGCTACTGAACATGCATAAGCTAAAAAGAAGATAAAAATATGAGGAAATATGACTGCAGAAATACTGTACATAATGATGGTTTCTAATAGTAAGCTTAGAGTTTCCCATTACTATATATAAAGTCGGGGAATGGTAATCCTTCTCTGCTTTAAGACATTCCCCTTCATTATTCTGGTATTTGGCAAATATTAATAATTAGGATAATCCTAATTGACCTAAAACAGGAAAGGTTTATTCTGATTTAATGTCAGATAGTGAAAAAACATGTGTATGTGTCCTTTTACATAGTGTATGTAAACTTCTGGATCAACTGTATGTTCTCCGTGAGTTTCCATCACATTCTCTGGTTTACTCACACTCATCAAAGACATACTGATAAGTTAAATGACTTTCAACACAAATGATGCAAGAATGCAGGTGACTGAGAAAGGGAAATTTAAGCAAAACCTATATTAGGGGCAGGGGCTGATGTAAATAGTGATGACAATCTCTGTACAGCACTGTATAATATGTTGTACCTATATGGTAAATGTCAGCTTCTCAGAGAATCACTCAACGTTACATTCTTTCCTATCATTAGTGAAGCACTCCCACCATTTTTCCCAATCCTAAGTATCTATGTATTGTAGAATAGGTGCATTAATATACTTACTGATCGCTATGTTCCTTAGTTCCCAGCGCTGCTCTAGTCCACTTCTAGATCACATGACAACTCCTCTTCTTTGCCAGTTCATACAGGGAATATTGTGTTATGGGTGGTTCTACTTTTTGAATGTAAGCCTATGATGCCTTAGAGCATGACTCCAGAGACTTACATTGAGAATATGCCATCCAGTCCAGACATAACATCAGACTAGTCAGATCATACATGAATCTATATTTTAGTGACCTAGAAATAGACTGGAGCGGAACTGGAAACCAGGGAATACAGAGATTGGTAAGTACCGTATATACTCGTGTATAAGCCGACCCGTGTATAAGCCGACCCCCCTACTTTGGCCCCCAAAATCTGGGAAAAACTATTGACTCGTGTATAAGCCGAGGGTGGACCCAGCACAGGTATACAGCCCTCAGCAGTGTGGTATACAGCAGCCCCTGAGGTATATACAGCAGCCCCAGTGGTAGTATACAGCAGCAGCCCCAGTGGTATATACAGCAGCAGCCCCAGTAGTTAGTATACAGCAGGACCAGAGGTATATACAGCAGCCCCAGTGGTAGTATACAGCAGCCCCAGAGGTATATACAGCAGCAGCCTCAGTGGTATAAACAGCAGCAGCCCCAGGGTATATACAGCAGCAGCCCCAGGGTATATACAGCAGCAGCCCCATGGTATACACAGCAGCATCAGCCCCATGGTATACACAGCAGCAGCCCCATGGTATACACAGCAGCAGCCCCATGGTATACACAGCAGCAGCCCCATGGTTTACACAGCAGCAGCCCCATGTTATACACAGCAGCAGTCCCATGTTATATACAGCAGCCCCATGTTATACACAGCAGCAGCCCCATGTTATACACAGCAGCGGCCCCATGTTATACACAGCAGCAGCCCCATGTTATATACAGCAGCAGCCCCAAGTTATATACAGCAGCAGCCCCATGTTATATACAGCAGCAGCCCCATTTTATATACAGCAGCAGCCCCATTTTATATACAGCAGCAGCCCCATTTTATATACAGCAGCAGCCCCATGTTATATACAGCAGCAGCCCCATGTTATATACAGCAGCAGCCCCATTTTATATACAGCAGCAGCCCCATGTTATATACAGCAGCAGCCCCAGGGTATATACAGCAGCAGCCCCATTTTATATACAGCAGCAGCCCCATTTTATATACAGCAGCAGCCCCATTTTATATACAGCAGCAGCCCCATGTTATACAGCAGCAGCCCCATTTTATATACAGCAGCAGCCCCATTTTATATACAGCAGCCCCATGTTATATGCAGCAGCAGCCCGAGGTATACAGCCCCCCCCCCCCCCCCCAGAGGTATACAGGCCCCCCCCGTGCTCCTTAAACCTGTAAAGGAAGATGATTATACTTATCGCTGTCCGGCTGCCGTCCCCGCTCTCCATCGCGCTCCTCCATCTGCATCGCGTTCCTCCATCTTCCGGCTTCCGACTTCCTGTGTTCTGCGCCGACAATGACGTCATTGTCGGTGCCGACAGGAAGCCGGAAGATGGAGGAGCGCGATGCAGATGGAGGAGCGCGATGGAGAGCGGGGACGGCAGCCGGACAGCGATAAGTATAATCATCTTCCTTTACAGGTTTAAGGAGCACGGGGGGGGCCTGTATACCTCTGGGGGGGGGGGCGCCCGTATAGTGACTCGCGTATAAGCCGAGGGGGTAACTTTTCAGCCCAATTTTTGGGCTGAAAAACTCGGCTTATACGCGAGTATATACGGTATATTCATGAGCCTACACTGCATTACATCAATAGACAGGATTAGGCAAAAAATGTTGGGAGTGCCTCTTCGACATCCCTAAAATGTGAGAGAATGCACAATGGGGTCTTACCCTTTATATGAAAAGGGTGGTATAGAAATTGTTGGAATCTGCTCACCTGGTTCGGTTGTGTTGACCCACAACCAAGTATGAGCGCGAGAGGTCAGCTGCAGCGGGATCCACAAATCCACGGGTCACCGCGGTATAAGAATTGCCGCTGCTGCCAATAGGAAAAAACAGAGAACCGGAGTGTCTGGAGAAAATGTAGTTTTATTGATAGGAAAAACTAGAGAACCGGAGTGTCTGCAGAAAATGTATTGTCCCTGAGAAAGGAGCTGGGTATAGCTCTGAAACATGTAGGAATAAAACTACATTTTCTCCAGACATTCCGGTTCTCTGGTTTTTCCTATTGGAAGTAGCGCGGATCATGTAACATATCGTCCTACAGATTGATTCTTCAATATCTTGTCATAAATCTGTTATTTTTATCTGCCACTTTTCTCTTCAATCTGGGATTTTTTTACTTTAATTTTTGTACCTCTTCATTAATGAGATATGCCCCCTCCCCCAACGTTTATGTAAAACTAGTCTTTTTTTAGCGAGCTAGGCATGGTCATTAAATAGGTTTCCAGAAAGAAGATTTGACAACCACGTGTACTTGGCTAAAAAGATATTTTAAGAATCAAGAAGCACAGAAACAAAGAAAAGACAACAAACAAAGTTATATTAAGGAATTTTTAGCTATTTAGAATGTAATAATGTAATTGTATTTTAAATTGTTTTTAATTAATTTAATTCTTATTGTGTGATGTTCTTTAAGTGAATTCTTTATGTGCCTTTTACTCAAGCTGGGGCTAATGTCCACGGGGTATTGTTTAAAAACTTAGTGACGTCACTCAGTGATCCTCCCTGCTCAATGACGTCACGATCAGCATTGCACTGCACTTTTTTGGCGCCTTAACCAGGTTAAATATGGAATGTGCTCATTGTAATCTTGATATCCCTGAGGAAGGAGCTCGGATGTGGCTCCGAAACGCGTAGGAGAGAAGGAGAGAAAGAATAAAGGAGTTTTTATTGAAGCATTGTTTTCCCTGTGATCCTTTTATGTCACAGCAGCGCGGACCGTGGTACACCTTTTTCCAACTACAGAACAAACGAAGTTAGACTCAGGAGAACATCCTTTACAGAGGGTAATTGGCAATGAATTACTAGTGCACCTCAATGAATTAGAATATCATAAAAAAGCTAATTTATTTCACCAATTCAATATAAAAAGTGAAACACATATATTATATCGAGTCATTACAGAGTGATCTAGTTCAAGGGTTTATTTATGTTAATGTTGATGATTATGGCTGCAGTCAATGAAAACCCAAAGGTCATTATCTCAGAAAATTAAAGTAGTTAGGAAGAAGAGTTAAAAACCGCGCTGCCATATTCCACAAGACATCAAAGGGTGAATATAATATTGATTTATTAGTCAACATGTTTCAGGGCTCCTATAAATGTCCTGTAACATGGCAATATTACATTTAATTTTGACAATATTCTAATTCATTGAGATGCACTAGTACCTTCAAAGCCTAGTATGTCTTAAAGAGGGCCTGTCTGTTTTAGTAAATAATTATATATTTCTTCTGATATAACCATTGTAGAATATCTTTTAAGAATCAACATTGTACGTTCCTCTGTTATTCCTACTAAAAATCTATGAATAAATTAAGAACTTAAGAGTTAACAACCAATCAGTGCTGGCAGTATCAGTCACATGCTTTGAAAAGGAAATGGTGAAGCCCAGGTCTTAGTTGAAGAATAACTAAGGAATTGGATTATGTAGAGTTGGGTAGCATGGTCGCTCCGTGGTTAGCTGTACAGTAGCTCAGCTGGTTAGCACTGCACTAGGGTCTTGGATTAAAATCCCACCAAGGGCAATATCTGCAAGAGTTTGTATGTTCTCCCTATGTTTGTGTGGGTTCTTCCCTTTCAGAGGAACATGGTTGCATGGTGGCTCAGTGGTTAGCACTGCCACCTTGCAGCACTGTGTCCTGGGTTCAAATCCTACCAAGGACAACATCTGCAAAGAGTTTGTACGTTCTCCCCATGTTTGTGTGTGTTTTTCCATTTCAGAGGAACATGGGTTGCAGGGTGGCTCAGTGGTTAGCATTGCCACCTTGCAGCACGTGTCCTGGGTTCAAATCCTACCAAGGATTCCCAACATCGGCAAAGAGTTTGTATGTTCTCCCTGGGTTTGTGTGGTTTCCTACAAGTTCTCAGTTTCCTCCCACGTTTCAAAGACATACTGATAGGATTTTGATTGTGAGCCCTGTTGGGGACAGTATTACTGATGTATGTAAAGCGCTATGGAATTAATAGCCCTATATAAATGAATAAATATGATTAAACCAACATATACTGTAGAATTGATATTTCACTGGGATTGCAAGAATTTGCTAAAGACAGAGCAGATAACAGATTGCCTCTTTAATTAAATAATTAATATTGAATATAGTTTATAGAACAATAGAAAACAACTCATAATATCTTAGATATCATACAGTGATATTTCCAGATCCAAATCTTTACAGCCTGGGATCGTCCCTGGAGGTAAAGAAATGTTGATTATATGATGTTGATATATGCACATACATGTGTTATGATTAGGTAATGTGCGGTTAAAAAGTGCTTAAGTCTATGATCATACAGGCACCAGATTATTATGACTTCTTTTTCATAAATTAAATTAATTTAATGATCCATTTACAGCGAATGAGACCATAGACAGCATTGATCAAAACTCGTGTAGCATATCATAGAGATAAACTTTCATTCCTAATGAGAGCTGAGACATTTTGAAAAATGGTTAAAGATCCAAAACATGACGCTTCCATCAATACATCAATACATCATGGTCTTTACAAATGCTGAGGTTACAAGACCGTGACAAATTATAGTTCAACCTCTATTCTTTCATGAGGGTTGGGATATGGGGTTGACTTTGAAGAAAAGATGCATAATTAAAGTTAAATGTTAATTCCCCAAATGGGTCACTAGGTATGGTAGTCTTATCATGGCCTTTTTCTCTGCTGATTTTCTCTTTTCCAACTACAATCTGCAAAAATTCTTTAGTTTCTTATGAACAATAGAAATGAATGAGAAATCTCATAGAACAGGAAAAATCATTTAAGTTTTCTTAAGCCAAGACAAAAAAAAAGAATGCCAAGAAGCAAAGACACTTAAATGAAATAAGCAATCACAAAATGAGTTATTGTTTAAATCAAGTTTAATTTTAGAAATAAGTTATAATTCTTTTTTTAAATCTTCTATCTTTATCCATATAAAAAAAATGTAAATTTCCAATTTACACAATTACTAGTGCTTCTTGTTCTGTTCAGATGGTTTCCTGCAGTCTCATTATCCCCACTGACTGGGCTAGGACATAAAAGTTACTCTAGACGTTGGTCACAGCTCACCTTCTCCACCTCCCTGCAAACTAATTATTCCCAAATCAGAGGCATCTTAAAAAAATCTCAATAAAATGGACATGAGTCAGACCCTGTCTTTTACTATTGCCTATGGTCCATTTGGCTGCCGTAATGCACGGTTCAAGATTCTGTCAACAGATGCTAACTAGGGATGAGCGAGTACCGCATTATTCGTGCTCTCTATACTCGCAACAAGTAGGTAGCAGTACTCGCTATTCGTTGCGAGTATAGCAAGTGTGAATACTTTCGCAGTGTATCTATAGATACACTGCGAAAGTAGCCTAAAAGTTAATAAAAGTTGTTAAAAAATAATAAACTTACATACTCACCTCCTGACGCCTGCATCGGGACCGCCAGAGAAGCCATCCGATTGCTGGAAAAGGACCTTTCACTACCAGTCAATCAGATGGCCGGTAGCGATCTGGCCAATCAGATGGTGCCACGTCACATCTACGTCATCGCTAGCGGCCACCTGATTGGCCAGTTTGCAAGGTCCTGATAGTACATCTAGGACCTTGCAAATTGGCCAATCAAGTGGCCGCTAGCGATCACGTGGTTCTGATATGGCGCCATCTGATTGGCCAGATCACTACCGGCCATCTGATTGGCTGGTAGTGAAAGGTCCTTTTCCAGCAATTGGATGGCTTCTCTGGCGGTCCCGCTGCAGGCGTCGGAAGGTGAGTATGTAAGTTTATTATTTTTTAACAACTTTTATTAACTTTTAGGCTACTTTCGCAGTGTATCTATAGATACACTGCAAATGTATTAGGACTACTCGCTACTCCCGAGGACTCATAAGTTCTCGGAGAGTAGCGAGTAGCCCAAATACCGCTACTATTCGGTGAATACCGAATAGTAGCGAGTATACTCGCTCATCCCTAATGCTAACGCAAGATGACTACGCACATGATATTGCACATAAACCTTTAAAAAAAAGTATATATTTGAATAACTGGTTTTAACCCTTCACCCCTGGGCAATTTTTCCTTTTTTCCTCCCCTTCTTCCAAGAGTCATCACATTTTTATTTTTCCATCCATATATACACATGAGGACTTGTTTTTTGCAGTATGAGCTGAATTTATGAATGTCTCCATTCATTTTACTACATAGTGTACTGGAAAATAGAAAACATTTGTTAAAATTGCAAAAAAAAAAAAGTGCAATTCCACAATTGCTTCACAGAATTTTATAATGTTGAGCCATGAAAATGTAAACATTGAGACTAAAAGAGCATTTTTGTGGAAAGAAATGTCTCTTTTCCATATTCATAGCTCAACGTATGAAGCACTTTGGGGTTCAAAACGCCACCACAGATCTACATAAATTCCTTAGGTGGTCTAGTTTCCAAAATGGTGTCACTTGTGGGAGAGCTCCACTGTTTAGACACTTCAGGGGCTCGCCAATCATGACATGACACCCACAGACCATTCCATCAAAATCTGTGCTCCAAAACATCACTCCTTCCCTGCCATGTGCCCAAACAGTGGTTTTCCACTACATATTTGGTAAATAGTACTTAGGAGAAATTGCCCATCAAATGTTGGGGTCCATTTTATCTTGGTACTCTTGTGCACGTGAAAAAAATTGACGCTGAAAGAACATTTTTGTGGGACTAAATATTTTTTAATTTTTATGTCTCAATGTTATAAAATTCTGTGAAGCACCTGGGGGTTACAAGTGCTCACCACACATCTAGATAAATTCCTTTTGGGGTCTAGTTTCAAAAATTGGGTCACTTGTGGGGAAGTTGCATTGTTTCGGCACATCAGGGGGTTTCCAAATGTGACATGGTGTCAACTAACAATTGTAGCCAATGTGACCCTCGATCTGCGATCTGTCATTAGGCTCGTTGTTAGAAAATAGAAAGTTGTGTAAAACGTAACACTGTGCCGTTGCACATGTGCATTCAAAATCTTGGAGAAGGTCACATTAAGTTCTCCTGAAAAGGTTAGAGGGCATTTTAGGTTCATCCTGAAATTTCAACTGAAAACCAAATGTCCATAACTTTTTGTGTGTAGTGTAATGCTCAGTTTCTTTACGGGAGTATTACTTGCTCGTAGTAAGGCTGGGGTTCACACGATTAGATTTTCTCCGCCTGAGAAAAATAGTCTGATTATGCTAATCAGACTGGGACTGGGTTCTTCACTTTCTCCATTCGGTCAGTCCATGAAAAGCGTACCATGCTCGGATGTCATCCAAGTGCAGTCCGATTGTTTTCAATAACAAAAATCACCGAATAGGTACTAAGTATTATATTGAAAAACTCACCAAAAATTGGTCGCTTTTTTCTACCCCTTGCATCTAGCAGGTGGCTGTGTACCGGTGTCTAGACGCATGTGCTACCTCCTGGGGGAATTTGCAGCCACCTGCTAGATGCAAGGGGTAGAAAAAAGCGACCAATTTTTGGTTGTTTTCAATAACCCATAGACTTAAATGGCTGAATGCCATCCGATAGTCAGAAGCAAACCATGCAGGCTACAATTTATTTCATCAGACCACTTGGTCTCAGTAAAGAATCGGACATTAGCCTCATTGAATCACATTGGTTAGAGTGCAATCCGAGTTTTGGATGGACAGGACTAGGACCGAAAATACGGTCAGCTACACAGCCCTAAATGTATATGTTTTAGTGTTAAAAATGTAAGAAGAAACACATTAAATAAAAAAAATGCTCCAGACAAAAAGAATTAAAAAAAAAAAACTGAACTTCCAACTTGGAAACTGACTCCTTTCAGCAATGTGCTGTGTTGTAAGCTGATGGCAAATGAAAAAGAAGACTAAATCCACAGTCATCCTGCAAAAACCTTATGGATTAGCGAGTATTCATAACCCTGTGATACAAAAGGTTAGCACTGAAAAATCTTGCCAGAGTGAAAATAACATTTGTTCGGAGGAGAGACGTGTTGGGAAATGCTTGTGATGTGTTTTTCATGTGAATGTACTTCTGTTGGAAATGTTATTGTTGAAGCTCATAAACTTAATGGACTTTACTTGGTTGTCTGAGCACAGTATTGAGGAATCAAAGGGAGCTGTTATGCCTCTGCATTATAGTCTCCGTGCTCTGCACACAAGAAAAACATTTAATTCTAAATAATATACTGTGTTTAACACAATATCATTGATGAAATAGTCACCATATGGTTTTGTTCATATTTCTTTTGAAGGCCTATTTTGGAGGGTCATCACCAATTTTCAGTCCAGGACTTCTTAAAGGGGACCTGCCGGTTCTCCTATCCTGTCTGTTTTGATATAGACTTGTATTCCTAAGGAAATACCAATTTTGAAGCATATTTTCTTAGAGCTCTGTACTAGGTATTTCCTTTATGGGTATATGCATATGAGGCACTGTGTGTTGGGTGTGGTGAATGTAGGGAGAACGCAGCCGGCCTGTGCCCACGGTCTGCGTTCAGGGCAGGGCAGCTTCTCCCTGCATTTACCCGCTGGAGATTGCTCCCGACTCTGCAGCAATAAATTAACATGCTGTGGAGATGTGGAAGCATTGCAACCTGCACTGCAGCAGAAAACACGCTCCGGAGGGGAGAAGCACAGTGAGCATGGGATTTCTAGAAATCCCATCCACTGTACTTACACTGTACAACACAACGTTACTCTAATATTTCAGAAATGTATGAATAAATTAACAAAAATAAGCCTAAGCACTAACAGGCATGTAGCTAGCACCTACCTGCCTGTTGTGCCTGGAGCCATTCACCACTGATCAGAGCCGTCGCTTCCGCTGACATCACGTCAACAGAAGGGAGGATTCTACCCCTCTGTCGATGAGCTTCAGAACCGACATCATGCTGATTGACAGCTGACTACCCCAATCAGGTAGCAGGAAGTGGGCTGTCAATCACCATGATGTCAGCTGTCCCACCCATTTCACAGAGCCTTGTGAACAAGCAGTCAGTGCTCTGTATTTAGCCACCAGGCTGTCCCCAGCAGGAGCAGTCTGTGACCACTCTGTGTCAGAGATGAACGGAGGTGATTGGTGGCAGGCACAACAGGCAGGTAGGCAGCAGCTACCTGCCTGTTGGTGCTTGGGCATATTTTTTTTATACATCCCAGATAACCTCATTAATCAGAGACCTCCAATGGGGGTGGTGCATACAATCCAGTTAATCAGAATTTGGGCTTAAAGAGAACCTGTCACCCCCCCAAGGATTTCAATCTAAATGCAGCACTGAATGCTGCATGTATGCTATGTATTCAGGCATTCGGGAACAAGTGCTGATGCCCCGCGCTCCTGTCCCGCCTCCAGCCCTGATGTCAGCACTTGTTCCCTCCCTGCTCCGTGTTATACATGGAGCAAGGCGGGAACATATGCTGATGTCATGGCAGGAGGTGGGTCAGGAGCGCGGGGCCGACAGTTGCAACACCTCGCTCTGTGCCTGTGTGAAGTAGCACAAGGAGGCGCAGGCCCAGAGCGAGGATGGCTGACAAGGCATCAAGGAGGCGGCGAGGAGAGGGAGGAGGGAGGAACAGAGATGATGGGGGAAAGAATAGCCCCCGGGAAGGAGATGACTCCTGGTGCTGGTAATGCCTTCCTGACTTTGTACTGCACGTTTTCAGAAGGCTGTATTTAGGGGTACAAACATCACACATACATATGGGGCCCCTTGCCTGAATGCAGCATACATGCTGCATTCAGTGCTGCTATTAGATTGAAATCCTTGGTGGGGGGGGGTGACAGGTCCTCTTTAAGTCTGTCAAGATAATGCTGTATAGACAAATATTGATGTATATATTTTCCCATTGTAAACAACCAATTAACATATTGCAATAATAGAAATCTAGTCTGATAACAGCAGAATTTCAGGAACAGAGACCCTGATATTAGTTATGTGTCCCTTATTGGGCAGCTTGGTGCAGTTTTGATTAAGTTTTCTCAGCAGGAGACAATCTCATTAGAGGGGGCTAGTAAACCTACTGCAGGTAGTTCTCTATATTCATGATCTCCATATAAACCCCGCCCCCACTATTGATTGGCAGCTTTCTGTGTGGACTGTACATGAGCATAAAGCTGTCAAACAGTGGTGTGGGCAGGTTTATACAGAGCTCAGCATTCAGAGAACTGCTAGATCTGCAACAGTCAAAAAAGTGATTTTATCAAAATGACAAGCAGCTGAGTAAGTGACACATCACTGGAATAAGGGACTTTACCTCTATGCTGCTCTCAGATAGGGGTGCAAAAACCTAGACAGATTATATTAAAATAATTGTTATTTAACAAGCATTACATGAGTTTGCTAATAGCTGCATGTCAGGAAAGCTTAAGTTAGAATAGGTAAAGAATATTTATACCAGTAGATAGAAAAATATATTGCAGTCTGAGAGTCCTCAGTGGTTGATACCTTTTAATGGCTAACTAAAAAGATGGTAAGCATAGCAAGCTTTCAGGACACTATGGCCCCTTCATCAGGCTGATAATGTCACAGATTCTGAAGACACATACATATATTCTATACTTAAACAGGATGAGATGGTGCAGTAAATACGACAGGTGATGTAAAGCAGAGTCAGGCTGGGGGGAAAAAAGGAGCTGGGATAGTGAAACCAAAATTCTAAGGTAAGAGGAAGACGTGTCAAAAGTTCATAGTCCTCTAACTTGAGTCTGTTGCAAGATGTGATATCCCGAAATGCCCTTTCATTTTATATAAAAACGCATGAATCTGATGTCCCCAAATAAAATGAAAGAGCATTTGGTGATATGAGATTCATGTGTTTGGGGTTGTTTTTTTTCAGCCTCTGTGGGCATACCTTTTAGCTGTTAGCCAAACTCTCCCCCCTCCCTTTCATCTCTTCTTGTCAGGCACCCTGTGGCTAGAGTATAATGACAGTGCGCAGAAGCTCGAAACTGAAAGTAGAGATAAGAGGGAGGGAGAGGTTTTGGCTTACAGTCAAAAGGCATGTCCACAGAGTAGGAAAATAAAACAACTCCAAAAAATGACAGTGCTGCACACATCAATGATCTGCTGCCCTGTTTTCCAGGAGTTTTATAACAGTTTTCTCTGCAATCAAACCCGGAACATTTTAAGTGAAAGCATGATTGCATTTAGTATCCCAGTGTCTGTAAGCACTGGCTTCACTTTATAGCCCTAAATCCTGGTGGTTGGTTCCCTTTAAAGGAAACCTATCAGGTCCTCTGTGCCCCGAGAATCACCAGCAGTTGTGTTCACAAACCTATAACCCATGCCTAAAAGTCCCTTCTTGTCTTTGCACACACTAAGAGACCACACTTAGAATAATTATTTCTTAATTTCGTTTATGATATGCAAATTAGGTTTTTGACTAGTCGATGAAGTATTAGTTCCAAGGCTAGTCGTCCCACTTAGCATATTATCATAACCCTGTGGGCGTGATAACATGCTTTATCAAAGGAGGGAAGAAGACGGGACCTTGAGGAGGTCCTGAAAGAGGGCGCCCGATGAGAGAAGTCCGGGCCCTAGAGAGAAAGGGAGATCCTCAGAATGGAGCGACCATACTCCAGGGGATACTCTAGTCCACACGGGAACGCCAGGCCCGAGGATCCGGCCAAAGTCCAGCTTTGCAGTCGGCAATCGGCTGCTGTGGCTTGCTTATCAGCCGCAGCACCCTGCCAGTGGAGCGGTCTGCCTGCTTCCTCACCACGAGGGAGAGGACCCCCGGTACTACTTACACAGAGCTACTGGGTATAGGCCCATCCTAGACGGGGAAGAACGGACACGGGATTGTCAACGAAGGTACACCACGGGTTCCACCATACCACCTGGGATCCACTTGCAGCCACCCGTAAAGCTACCTGTTATTTACAACATCTAATGCTGAACTGTGAACTGTATCCGATGCTGCTACAAGTTGACAGTAAAGTACCCGGGAGAAAGTGACTTTGCCTCTGCGTGTGTTTTCCTACATCATCTTGTTCCCTTCCAGGAATGCTGCCCCAGAGGAACAGCCCTACCTGTAGGGGGCTTGGTCATCTAAGCTGCATAACCATCCACCTCCGGCGGACTGTGGTGGCACTGGTGACCCATCACCAGACACTACAGGTGGCGTCACATGACAAAAACTATTACGGTGAGTGAGCGCGCCGGTATGCTACGCAAGTAGCGTAAGCACATTGCTGGGCAGCGTCCTGAATAAGGATCTGTTCCAGGTACTTATGCTAATTGCGTAGTGAAGCCGCCGCTCTCCATGGTGCTGAAGAATTCAGCATCAGTTCCATGGCCATCTACAAACTCCACCAAACCAAAAAGGTCTACACAGATTGTCTGATGACCATTCATGTAAGCTTAGTTCTATCCCCCACTTCCTCAAGAAGCCTGGACCATTAGTGCAATAAGCCCCTGTACTTTGTGCAACCCCTATCCCGTTGTAGATTGTAAGCTCTTTTGAGCAGGGTCACCTTCATTTCTTGCTTTATTTATTGTATTTTCTTTTTTACATTGATTCTATGCCTATTGTTTTGTATCCAATTATTGTACTGTATTTGTTCTCCACTGTAATTAATTACTGTATAGTATATTTTCTGTACTCTAACCACTGTATTGTAAAGCGCTGCGGAATATGTTGGTGCTATATAAATAAAGTTTTTTTATTATTATCATTATTATTATTGTGGTCAGGGCACCAGAGTTTCAATGTGCCCTGGCCATGGAGCTGGTGCTGAATTCTTGAACACCATGGAGAGCGGGGGCTTCAGTACGCAATTAGCGTAAGGACCTGGGACAGCTCCTTATTCAGGACACTGCCCAGCAATGGGCTTACGTTAATTGCGTAGCATACCGACGCGCTCACTCACAGGAGCCACCGGATTTAATGAATGAACTGGCAAAGCTGACAATTACCGCCTTGCCAGTTATTTAGCAATTAACCCCTGAACTACCAATGAATTAAGGCACCATGTCTCTAGGGAGGGTGGTCACTTCCTGGAGACATGGTGCCAACATATTTTGCACACATTAACCCTTTATTATCGGGGTTATTTACTGCATATGCAGCATCTGTGCAGATATGCAGTTTAACCCCGAAAAAGACAAATAGGTGCCCATCAGCTGGGTGTTAATTAATCATCTTGCACCGCTGACACAAGGGAGCAACATGATTCATTATTGTACCGGGATACCGTCACATTCATACTCTGCGGCTTTGACAGCCGCGGAGTATGAATATGTCGGTAAATGCTGTCCACGGTCCTGAAGTTTGCTTCAGAACCGTGGACAGCATCACACTCACACGCACTCATGCAGCACACTCTCATCACACTTGCAGCACACTCATATACATACATACAGGCAGGCACACTCACCCACTCACACCACACATGCAGCACACACGCACCACACTTGCACCACACACACCCAAAACATGAATCACGCTCTGTGTTTGATGCAAGACAGTGTGTCTTCAGCCTAACACTGATTATACATCCATTCTGATATGGATTCTCAATGTAAGTACCCCGGCCTCACCAAGTCTATATGAGATCTAATTTGGAATAGATGCGCACTGTGAAATTTGCTGACAAATCCGCTTTAATTTGTAATTTTACTATTCCATAAGTTCAAAACTCAACAATCCATGCGCCCCAAGTATAGCTATAGACAATATATAGAGTCATAAACCTCGGTCATAAGATAAATTGAGAAAAAATATTTCTTTCTGGAAAAATAATTGGAAATTCACTTTCTTTGTGGGTCACATAGAAAGTGCAGTAGAGATGAAAACAGTATGAGCCGCATAGTTTTAATATTCAGTAGCGATATTTCAGCAGACATGAACATGCAGAATGGGTCTGAATTACATCAAAGGCTGACAGATATAGACAGATACATGGGCTTCAGTGAACTCCAAGTCACAGGGTTAAATTCCAGCTTAGGCCAAGACATACTGAAAGTCATTATCATCCAACAGCTGCTTACAGTCCTGAGCTTAGCAACTTGATGGTCTACTTCTCACTTGGCAGGTGTCCACATAGCAATCGTATTTCCAGCTAAAAGAACTTTATTGGCAATCCTAAAAAAGCAAAAAAAAAAACATTTTTTTTCTTTTTAGGCTTAGATACAAATCTGTTCTATATTTACATACATCCATTATTGATTCCATGTTGTCAACACAATCATACTAATACACAATACCATGTGCTGCTATCTAATGGAAAGACTTTCAATGCGTATCCTTATATTACAAAGTCTTTAAAATACCAAGGTCAAGCCCAGTTCCCATATGCATCATGTGCTTGAATTGTGCGGAAGCCAACAGGATTATAAAAAGTGTTATCAAAAATGTATAGAAGACTCTAACATCAATAATACTTAAGAAGCTCCATCCGTGGTGCTGTCTGCTTCACAGCTATGTTAGATAAATGGCATGCAAAGCATGTAACAAGGGGCTTAAAGGTTAACTCCGTCCAGAATCCAAAATCACATGATCCTGACAGGTTCCACTGGGTATGCGGGAAGGATGAGCTTTCCTATTGAATGATGCTTTAGCTATTATTTATTGCTTCTTATGCATTTTACTGCTGTATTTAAAATGGCTAGTTCATGACTTGTTACTCTCATGGCACTGACTGAAGTATGAGAATTTTTTTACAGATAATTTATGTTCTACATCTTTCATTCTTAGTTGGACATCATTGATCTATATTGGAAACATTCATAATATGGTGGCTATAGATTGTGTATTGTCCAACTTGCATTACCATGTGCCTCCTATCTTATAAAAAGGGACAACAGGGTGAATTATTACAAAGTCATACAATATATAAAATAGAAGGGGAAGAAGGTGAACCTGTGGTACCCCACTCCACGATTCGGTTGCCACAGGAACACCTGGAGCAGGGAAGGATTTCCACATCAGGTTAACTTACGCACAACACCTTCCACCCAAGACCTGAAGGGGGAGCTCTACTTGCCGACTTCAGGCAAGGTCCCCTATAAATTCAGGTCCGGGGTTAAGTTAGGCAGTTCAGTACAGAGCAGTACTGAGGAAGACACCTGGTGAATGGAGCCGCGCTAGGCCTGTGCCAGAGTGGAATCCTAGCCAGTGTGAGTGACCCAGGAGTGAGGGTCAGAGGCGAGATGAGTTAGCCAGGGGGACCAGAGTCGAACCGATTTGCCCCAGAAGAGCTACGTCAACAGCCCGGACACCGGAATCCGAGACTGCACAGGTCCAGTCAGGCCAGCAGTAAAGACCGGAGACCAGGGAGGCTTCAAGTCTCCTGGTGCAGCACTTGGGGCACAGCCACCTAGCAGAGCCTGGGACCGCAATGGATATAGCGGTGCCCGCAGCAGAGCTTGCACAGCCTGCCATACAAGTGAGGACTACAGGAGAGGGTGAGGGCCTAGCTTCAGTGAGCCCAGGACCAAAGCACACACACATCATAAAAGGGAGGCCACATAATTCATCAGATGTGGAGATCCAGAACAGCTCCTAGCCTACCTGGACTGTAACCTGGACTTAACCTTGAACAGCAACATCAGTAAAGGTACGAAACAACAATCCTGTGGGTATGTTTGTTATTGCGGCCCCTGATCCCACTTCCTCCATAGACTATTCCATAACTCCCATCATCCACTACTGCCCCGAGGATCCTGCTCCGCCTACGGGTAGCAAATCCACCTTACTGCCTCACCATCACCCCGGAGGTCTGTCCCACAGCACCGGTAAACTTACCGGAGCCGTAGGTGGCGTCATGAGTCACTATTTCTACTATTTTCATTGACTGTTCCCCTTTTCAGTGACCACCAGGGCCACGGAACAGAGCAACAGGCCCCGTGAAATCCCTAGTAAATCAACGCCCGGAACCGGGTACCCCACGGCCCTGGGGCGGGTCAAACCCAGGGAACTATTGGCCTCTTAGCCTGACTCCAATACCAGGAAAGATCTTTAAACAATTAAACAACTTTATGCAAGTACCTGGATGGGAATGAAGTGATTAACCAGAGCCACCATGGGTTTATAACTAGTGATGAGCGAGTAGTAAGATATTCAGGTTCTGATAGAGCTAACTGAATACCTTAAATTATCTCAGTATTTGGAGCTGAATGAGCTCCCCACTGACTTGCATTGGATTCGTTACTCATTCAAGGTATTCAGTTAGAGCTCTCCGAACCCGGGTATCTTGCTTCTTGCTCATCACTATTTGTAACTAATAAGTGATGTCAGACTAACCTAATTTACTTCTATGACAGAATCACTGACTGGTTGCATCAGGAAAATGCAGTAGATATAGTATATCTTGACTTCAAAAAAGCATTTGACGTATTTCATTCCTTCCTTATCAAAAAAATGACCAAGTATGGAATGGACAAGGCAACTGTTAGGTGGATTTATAACTGGCTCAGTGATCGGATCGTGTTCATAAAAGGCTGCACATCCAGTTGGAAGAATGTCTCAAGTGGGGCACCACAGTGCTCTGTTCTGGGACCCGTGTTGTTCATCATTTTATCAATGATTTGGATGAAGGAACTGAGGGTAAACTGATTAAATTTGCGGAAGACACAAAGCTGAGAGGGATCGCTAATACTAGAGAAGAGAGAGGATTCCAAAATATCTAAACAAATTAGAACAGTGAGCAACAACTAATAAAATGGTTTATAACAGGGAGAAGAAATACTGTCTTTCATCTGGGCAAGAAAAAATGAAAAAGTGTATATAGAATGGGGGGAATAGGGCACTGTGTAAAAAAGACTTGGGTATACTGATAGATCACAGACTAAACATGAGTCACCAGTGTGATGCAGTAACAAGAAAGGAAAACACAATTCTGGGATGTTTTAACAGAAGCATACAGTCTAGATCACATGAAGTCATTATCCCCCTCTACTCCTCTTTTGTCATTCCTCATCTGGATACTGTGTCCAGTTCTAGGCACCGCATATTAAAAAAGACATCAACAAACTGGAGCAAGTTCAGAGAAGAGCGACCAGAATGGTGACCGGTCTGCAAACTATATCCTGTGGGGATAGAAGACTGAGGGGAGACTTAATAGCTGTCTATAAATATCTCAAGGGCTGTCACACCGTAGAGGGATCAGTTTTATTCTCATTTTCACAAGGAAAGACTAGAAACTGTGGGATGAAACTGAATAAGTGGAGACACAGATTAGATATTAGAAAAAAAAAATTTTTTGGCAGTGAGGGTGATCAACGAGTGGAACAGGGGGCCATGAGAGATGGTGAGTTCTCCTTCAATGGAAGTCTTCACACAGAGGCTGGACAAACATGTCTGGATGATTTGGATGATTTAGTGAATCCTGCTTGGAGCAGAGAGTTGGACCAGATGACCCAGGAGGTCTCCTCCAACTCCACCATTCTATAATTGTATGTTTTTATGATTTTAGAGGCATCCAGTGGTGACAT
>JARQOC010000001.1:556441314-556452475 GCA_033576535.1 Allobates femoralis | reverse complement strand
ATTTATGCTGTGTCACAGCCCTTCATATAGTATAACGCAATAATGCAGACTCATGGCCCTCCATATACCATACATCTTCCCCACACAGACACACTGCCCCTGTACAACCTACCCCACTCACCCAGTCCCATTGCCCTCTGAACAGCCCTCCCCGCTACACAGACACACTGTCCACTGTACAGCCCCCACACACCCAGTCACACTTCTCCCTGTACAGCCCCCCTGCACACATAGACGCACTGCCCCCTGTACAGCTCCTGCCAACACAGACACACTGCCCACTGTACAGCCCCCCACGCACACAGACATGCACACTGCCCACTGTACAGGCCCCCCCCACACAGATACAGTGCCTCCTGTACAGCCCCCCCACATACAGACACACTGCACACTGTACAGCCCTCCCACACACAGACACAGACACACACACACACACACACTGCTCCTTTACAGGCTTCCACACACACACACACACACACTCCCCCCCCCTCCCTCTCTCCTTTCCAGAAGCAGTAAATGTTCTTCTGCTCCTCAATGGAGCTCACACTTTCAGCTCCCGCTGGCAGCTGCGTTCTGACTATGAAGAGGTCACATGACCTTATCACAGTGCAGCACGCAGCAGCCCCTGGACTTTTAAAGGTACAGTGCCTGTCAGTTCTCCGGTGCCATGATCAGCTGCCTGGGACCGGCCAGGCAGACTGCCGTACAGTGACATGGATGTGCATCCTCAGGATGAACATCCATGTAAAGCAGGCACAGGGTCGGCGGGCGTCGGGCCCCTGTACCTCCGTGCCCGGTCGCACTTGCGACCCTGCAACCGCGGTTGTTATGCTACTGGTAGTTTTATATATACAATATATGGACAAAAGTATGTGGACATCCACAGGAGCTTTTCTGACCACTCATCCTAAATCCGTAGGCATTAATATGGAATGTGTCTCCCTCTGCAACCATAATCTGTTCCACTCATCTGTGAAGAGTTTATACAAAATTCAGGAGATATCTGTGGAAATTTCACACCTTAATCCAGAACAGCATTTGTGGGAGAAGGCCAGGCTCACAATCTTCATCCTAAAGGTATTGGGTGGGGTTAAGATCATAGCTCTTCTACACCAAATCCTTCAACCATGCCTTAATGGATCTTGTTTTGTGCACTGGGGCACAGTCATGGGGAATAGCAAAGGGCCTTCTCCAAACTGCTTGGAAGCTACAACTGTCCAAAATGACTGGCTATACTGAAGCATTAAGATTACTCTTCACTAGAGCCAAGGAGCTAAGGCCAACCTCAGAAAAAAACTCTCCGTATCATTATCCCTTTTACACCAAACTTTACTATTAGCACAATGCAGTCAGGTGGGCTATGTTCTCTTGACTTTTACCAAACCCCAAAGTTTCCATCAGATGCCAGATAGAGAAGTGCAGTTCATCACATCCATTGCTTTAAATTGAGCTTCGTGATGTAAGACTTGCATGCAGCTGACATGAAACTCCCTGCACATAACTTTTGTGCTGATGCCAGGGAAAGTTTGGCCCCTACGGTTATGGATTAGCAAAGCAGTGGAGCCTTTTATGCTCTATGCTCATCAGGACTTGTTGATCCCGCTCGGTAACTTTATATGGTCTCGGTGTTTATGGCTGATGTGCTGCAGTTCCTAAATGCTTCCACTTTTCAATATCACCACTCACACCTTATTGTGGAATATTTAGGAGAGAATAAAGGCAGCTGTAAAGGCAGAGTGCATGGTGAAGTGCAGCATTTTATTCTGACTATATATTTATTAGTCTGAATAAAATACTTGATTTAATTGATTAAGAGTAATGAAGAGCAAGCATAAACTGCAGGCCAAATGCTTTGATGTGGTGAACTCAAGTAACGTGTATAATGTAGGTTAATTCGTGATGGGCAGTTGGGCTCTCTACATCTGGACATGTTGCTTTATCCTCCAGTCAATGCCATTCAGAGACTGCAAGCATCTCTCACTGGGGTGCCAGCTCTCATTGTTCACTGAAGGGAGCTGTCCCTTTGTTCGGATTGTTGATGAACTATACATCTAAGCACCCGTAACACTCGATCGAGTACCGAGCGTACCCAAGTATCCTGATGAGTATCGAGCAGTGGCGAGAAGGCTTGCTGTTGATTAAATAAGAGGTACGTCCTAATACTTTTGAACAATACCATAGAAAAAAGCTCTTAAAACTAATTATTTTATTAATTAATTTTTAAAGTAGAAAATCATGATAGACATACAACACAGAAGCAAAAGGTTCAAACACTAAAATATGGCGACCTATGCAGGTGGTACTACTCCATCCCTCTCTTTTCTGTCTCACAACAGAGGTTGGCACCCTATGGAAGCGAGTCTGGTGCCCCCGTACCACGACGACCCCCCTCTCCGATATACTATACCTAACAATAATAGCGGAATCAGGTAAACAGAAAATTCTGTAGATATCTAGACTTAAATTCAACAGATGCATAAATATCTCGTAATACAGGAAGAATACTTCACATATATCAACTAAATCATTATTAATACATTAATCCTCATGCAAGGCAATTCATCAGTGTCCGAAATCTAACTACCCTTGTAACACAACTGCGTTTCTCCTCCACAGTGTCTTATCATGGGGAGGTTCATCAGGGGCATCTATTCAATGAGGTCTCACAATCTTCCTTATTCGATCCAATAGAGCAGTTGAGCTTGTGTGGGGGTCACCTTAGAAAACAGATACGTTTATTCAGTGGTTGACATTGATACAATGAACCGGCCATGGATACAACATCATTTCTTAAAGGAGTTAGGTCCTTAAACAAGTAGCGGGTACTCTCTAACCAACCCAGAATCTGGATCGACTTCCAGTCATGGGGATAATGTGACTTGTCACTGGTAGTGCAGACCTGATAATTCTGTTTTTGGTTCAAGAGCCCTGGTTCCTCATATATGCCCTTTATGTATGTGTATCAGCCAGGTAAGTTACCCATCATTGTCCCCATGGTATACTGTATAAATAAAGAGCATATATGAGGAACCAGGGTTCTTAACTTAATAAAATAATTACTTTTAAGGGTATTTTTTCTTCTGTATTGTTGAACATCAATTATGTATATCTGATTTTGGTGGCTAATAGTTCCTAATAATTTTGACCATATAGCGTGATTGTATATGCAAGTATATATATTTTTGTACATATGCATATACTGTATATATACTTGCAGAGAGAGAGAAATTACATTCGTTCTCAAGCATTCTTCTTATTTATTCCATCGTGTAATAATTGGACAATCGAGCTACAAAGAAATTCTCCTTCCAAATACAATAATTGGAAGAAAGTGACAGGAAGCTGTGAAGTTACTGTCTCGTTATGCCGCGTTCCTCCAAGAGACGCAGAGACGCTGCGAGATCTGCTGTGAAGCTGTTGACATTTTCATGTTTGCAAAACCTCGCAGCTTGATTTGTTGGTCCTGTGATTCTACCAGGGGGATTGGATAAAAATACCTGGAAGATTGTTTGACATAAAAGCAGCCTGTGTGAAACACACTAGACCCCCCTCTTGTCATATGTAACATTAATAAGTAGGGAATAAGCACAGCAAGCCGTCAGAGCTGCCACTCTGCATTCATCAGACCAAAGGTCCCCAATCGCATTCATTTATTACATTATGGCTAATTGACATGGGGCACCTCATTAACAAATAGTGAGCAGTTTACTCGGGAATATGTGGACAGTGCGCTAAGTTTTCTGATGAGAGCTGTGCTGGGTGGAAGTCAATAAAAATAAGGAAAAGGGGCTGTGTCGAAGGCTTATATTGAAAGAAGAAATGCAGATATGATGTTTATTGAAGTAATAATAAATATAATAGATTACGTGGTGACAGAAAAAATGAATTCTACTATGATATGCATCATGATTGAATACGTCAGAGAACTGGGTCATCGCCAAATGGGTTGTTGCCCGGCATACACAGAACTTTCTCTGTAGTGTGTTATGAAGATATGTCCACACTGAAATGATAGGCTGCTGATACTTGGCTGCAAAGAATCTACAGCTAAATCTGCAGAAAAACTGGGCAATTTTGTTTGTAGTTTTGGTTGATTAAATTGAAAAAAATGCTGCAGATTCACTTTTCGTATCACAAAGGGTCAAATCTATGTCGAATATAAAAATCAGCATGAATGTTCAATCTATGATGCAGATTCTCTCCTCATTGAGTTAGGCTGGCTTCACACCACGGTGTGATCTGGTTCGGGGCTGTCCGGGATGACACTGACAGCCGCGGACCAGATCTGCACACAGAACCGGAGGGCCAAATGTGCCCTCTGGTCCTGTGTGCAGCCGGATGCTGCTAATTGCAGCCGCAGCTGCTAATTTTTCAAGACAGCGGCTAGCATGGAGCTAGCCGCGGTCCTGAAACAACAGGGGACGAGCAGCCGTCAGTGTCCGGTTCCCGGATCCTCCCGGTCCGGGGCGATCCGGCCTCATAGGCTCCAATGTTAGGGAGCGCCGTATTGCCCCGGCTCCAGGAGAATCCGGAGAATCCGGCCAAATCCGGGATTCGGTAAATTGGGGAGATTTTTCTACCAGGACAAAAAAAATGATGCTAGCATCATTTTTGTGTCCGGAGAGAATAATCCGTATTCCCCCGGACTGTCCTGGAGTGATGAAACCGGATGGCAGAGAGCTGCCATCCGGCTCCATCCGGCCCCATAGGCTGCTATGGGGCCAAAAACTGGTCCGGGGATGTCTGGTTTACACCGGACAGCCCCAGATCAAAAAATCTGTGGTGTGAAGCCAGCCTTAATGAGATTTTGTAACACCACATCCTCTGGTAATGTAATATGCTACTAATTTTCCACCTGTAATTCCGTGGCACAAGCATCATATTTGATATTTGTGTACATACTCTAATGGACCTGCCTCAACATACACATCCATGACTGCTTCACATATTCTTTAAATGCTCTTTGACATGGATCTGCTTCCAAATCCAGGCAGAAAAATAACTAAGGGTGTGTTCTCACTGTGCCTTTTTCCAATGTTTAAAGAGGACCTGTCACCCCCCCTGCTGCATGGCAATCTAAATGCAGCACTGAATGCAGAATGCCTTCTGCATTCAGGGAAGTTGTCCCCCATGTGTCTGTGTGCTGTGTACCCCGAGATATAGCCTTAGTAAAACTCACTGTTAGAAGCCATGAAGGCATTCCCTGGTGCTTGAGCCAGCTCGATTGACGGAGGCCATTCCATCCCCCTCTCTCTGCCTCTCTGTGCTGCTTCTGGTGTGCTGGCTCTGCCCTCCTCTTCTCTGTCACTCATCTTGCCTCACACAGCATGCAAATCATTTGACGTCAGCTCCAGATTCCTGCCCTGCTGTCTGAACAGAGCATAAACAACACAACAGGAGGCAGCACAGAGAGGCAGAGGGGGAGGGAATGGTCCCCGTCAATCGAACTGGCTTCTGCACCAGAGAATGCTCACATGGCTTCTAACAGTGAGTTTTACTAAGGCTATATCTCGGGGTACACAGCACACAGACACATGGTGGACCCCTTCTCTCAATGCAGCAGACATGCTACATTCAGTGCTGCATTTAGATTACAATGCAGCAGGGGGTGACAGGTCCTCGTTAAAAACAACCATTTTTTAAATAAAATATATTTCCAAGAATTCCTTTTCTCTGGAATTTTGGAAACCTGAAGGTTCTTATTTTTGCTTCTTTGGTACTTTCCTGAATGTTTTTGTGACCAATTTTTAAGCATGTTTTCAGTGATGTTTTTTAACCCATTACTTGCCAAATTAGCAATTTTCCTTTTTGAAAATTGGTGTATGAAAGCTCTCTGGGTGGAAGAATATTCAATTAAAAATGACAATGACATGATTTCCTGTTTTGAAAACATTCATTTTACAAACACAACACAAAAAATTGGACCTAATTTATAAAATCTTAGCTACTAGAAGCAAAAGATTAGGCGTCCCAAAAAAAGGAATTGGTAGATAATGGGTTAAGCATTTATTCGTAGTTTGAAAGCATTTTTTGGGTCCTTTTTCTACATTTTCCAGATAAGTCTATTAAACAATGAAGAAAAAAGCTAATGTGCATCGCACTAGAAATGCTAAAAAGAGTGCAAAAAACACCCCAGGAGTCTTTCGATTGTCTTCTTTTAGCCTTCTCATTGACTTGTGTTGTAAGTATTGAGCATCTTACTACTGGAAAACGTCTGAAGAATGTATTTGTTTCTTTATGAAAATGCTTGATATCTTTTGAAAACCTAAAGAGTTTGAAAAAGCTTAAAATCCTTGATATGTGTTAACAAGTCATTTTTTCTAGAGATAAAAATATTCATTCTTTTGAGCATCTTTTTAGTGGCAGATAAAGAGGCAGTGTGATCTCAAAGTATTTTGACGTGCACATTCCAGGTGTGACGACACAGACAAGAAGAAGTAGAATAGTCAAACATTAAGTTCAGGTGCCAGGAGAGCATGTCAAGACAGAGGGATAAAATTGAGGTGTAGCTGATGAGAACAGAGGGATAAAACAAAAGAATGGTCAAACACAGGCAAGGTCGGGCAGCAAAAGATCAACTCCCAGAGCACAGATTCAAAAGACAACTTAGGCCAGGGCCACACCTGGAGGGTGCCCCACATTTACTGGACCCGCTAAATGCTGAGCCAAGTCTGCTGTAATGGCATTAATGTCGCGTGCTGACAGGCAACGCCGCTCCATAGTAACCCGATGTTTACCTTGGATGCAGCCACACAGGAAGCCCCAGGAATTGCGCTTTAGCAGAGCGCACAGGAAAATGTTGTCTGCATCTGAGCTTTTAATGCTGTTTTGATACAGTTTTTGATATAGATTTTCAGCAAGGTTTTTGATACTTTTCTAAAATTATAGTATGGGAGGTTGTCATGTTTCCACTGCAAAAAACTTACAAAATTTTTTTTTTATCAGTCTGAACTTGGTTTGCACTGGGTAGCCAGGCAGGTGTGTGCACTGCAACACCAGGGTTGCTCCACAGCCTAGGCTTTGCATCACCCACGACTAACACTGCCCTGTACTGCTGCGACCCATCACTATGCATCTGTGATCCGATCGTAAGATTGGATCACAGGTGCATGACACTCGGCTCACACTCACAACAGAGCATGAGCCGGTGTTATTAGCATGCTTTCACATCCGATGCATATGCCCGTGTGACCTTGGGTGTGTAAGAGCCATGCAGATTCATAGATTTCAAATATCCCCAAAGAATGCCGCAATCATTCATCTCTTTGGAGTTCTTGTGTGTCAACATGTTTCATACCAGGCTATATTCACATGACAGTTATTGACTGATGTTGTATGAGTGTCAATTAAGTTTTTGTTAAAATATCTTACATGGCATCAGGAAATGCTCCCTTTCCTTCAGGCCGTACTTAAAACATAACATTATGAACCAGTTATGAAAGTTTGCATAACACGTCGTTCTTTTAGTTGTGTTTTGAGGCAAATGACTAGATGTTAAAACATTTTTCAAATTATAGACATTTACAGAATATCTGCATATCAGTAAAACCAGTGTAGTATATTTTGCCAGTACCAGGGATAAAGGAGGTAGTTTGTGCCCCATAATCCATGGACTGTTAAACTTAACATTTTTCAAATTAAGTTAAATTAACACCAGCACTACCCTTGTCCTAACCCTAGTTCTATCCCTTACCCTAGTCCTAAACTTAACCTTAGTCCTACAGTCCAAGACCCGTTGAAGTCTCATGCGCAACTATCGTCATATGCTAGTTGTCAGCTTGATCTTATGCTGCTTTGTGGATATACCATTATGCTGATTTTAGATGGGTCAATAAAACTTTCTGAACATTAACCATCTAAAAACCCCATGAATCACCAAAGTAGTAAAATGTACGCTCATTGGGTGTGATGACTTTATAGTTGCCTAAAAATCCTTGTTCTTGGCAGCACATCGTCCGGTGTGAACAGTGTGAACACAGAACATCCGTATTAAAAATTCTTGTCTAAACAATGTATTAAACATCTGCCGATTAACTTACATATAGCCGATTGGCGGTTGTTAAACGGCTGCAGTCAACAGATGTAAATCCAACATTTTAGTTGCTCGAAACAGGTCCACGGAACCTTCTTATAAAAGAAAGTCAGGGGTGTTCTGCTGAACTGCAGCATTAGATGGCCGTGTAATAAAATCAGTGTATACATTAAGCAACATTGATTGGATTAGTGACTTGCGCTTTGCTGGAGGAAACACAAAAATGATTAATCTAAAATGTATCAAAACACAAAACAAATACTCTGAAGCCGCTGCAAATTTCCACGCATATAAACAGTTTATTGCTTACGGAAATCAATACACAACTTTATTGCTGGATTTAAAAAGCGTCAATGATATAGCCCATTAAATATACTCTATTCATTACAGTGCCCTGAAAATGATTCTTCAATGAAAATACACCACTACATTAGGCTAAGAGATTTCAATTGATTGTCAGACTGTCGTAAAAGTGGACTTTAATGCAATGATCCTTTATGGTGTGGATTTCTACCTTAAATATATTCTCATTCATATATTCTCCATGTACTGTATATACAGTACATTATATTGATCAAAATTTTACATAGAAAGGAAATGGTATTTGCTTCCACTTAATGTTCTTTTGTAAGGTGCCCATTTGGTTGGAAAACCCATTTTCAGATACCCTATTAAAAAACTCTGATTTAATAGAGGGCACGCCTTATTCATAACCTCCGCAACTTACTCGAGGACCCAGTAAACCTTAAAGTTTTCCACTACTAATATCACCCTCTTTCATTTGTTCTAACTCTTCCTAGCTAACAGTTTCCTAATATACTTCTGTTATCTACCCTGCTCCTGTAAGTTTGTGACTAAGACGATGGTAAATACCTTTATTGTGGTTGTAGTTTTCCTCCTTCTGGACTGCAGACTGGATTTGGACAAACTAAGCAGGGCATGCCACTAGTGGAGGCTGAGAGGAAGATAAAGTGTGATCTGGGCAGGTGTGGCAGACTGTTGTCACTCACAGAGAGGTAGCTTCACCCCCAACAGTGATGTAGACTGCTCAGTTTGTCCAAATCTGGTCTGCAGCCTGGAAGGATGAAAGCTACAACCACAGTAAAGGTATTTGGGAGCATCTTAGAGATAAGCTTATACATACAAGGTACATAACAGAAGAATATTAGGAAAGTGTTAATTAGGAATATTTAGGACAAAAGAAGGGGGTGATATTACTGGTGGAAAACCTCCTTAACTTCAGTGGGTACTATGTAATCTTTCTTTTCCCCAGCAGTGGTGCTGCAGAAAAACTGAACACTTGCTGTCAGGTTCCTATGTAGGTTACAGCTGAGGTATTAGGGACTCATTAACAGCACATTATGTAATCATCTTATTATCAAAGGACCCTTCTGATATAGAGGGATTATCCTGAAATTATCATCCTTCCCCATAGAAGCTGTTAGCTTGTGAAGCACCACTCTACTGATACTGATGTGTTTGGTCTCCCACTCATTCCTAAAATAAAAGTTCTCAGAGTTCATATCACCCGCACCCCCGAGGAGTGTATTCTCCATTAACTTCCAGGGCTGTGGAATCGGTAAGGCAAACATCCGACTCCAACTCTTTAATTTCCTTGAATCCAACTCTGACTCCCACTCCAACTCCAGTAAAGAGGACTCCGACTCCAAAACTACGTCTCCATGACCATGGCTGTGAAGTCATAAGCCAAACATGAAACTCCACAGTTAAACAGGAATGGTGTCTCACGGTCCTGCGCTGCTGCTTCAACAAATGCACTTGGAAGACATTTCTTTCTCCATCTCCTCCTTTATTCCTCCACACATTACCAACGCATTGTGGTGCACACCTTGCACCTTCCTCAGGGTACATTCAAATGTACCCTGAGGAAGGTGCAAGGTGTGCACCGAAACACGTTTTTTAATGTGTGGAGGAATAAAGGAGGAGATGGAGAAAGCAATGTCTTCCCAGTGCATTTTTTGAAGCAGCAGCGCGGACCGTGAGCATCATTCCTGTTTAACTGTCTGTTTTCCCGCGTGCGCGTGGTGGTGGAGGTTCTGCAGCAGCTGTTACCCAAGCATTCAGCTGGTTGTGGGTTATCACAACCTAACCAGGAGAGCAAGCTACTTTTAAGCTACCGTCTAGTGTGTGTCGCTAGTGATAAGGACACAATCTGCGCCTCTCTTTGTCTCCTTTGATTTAATTACAGAAACATCCAACTTCCGACTCCTCAATTTTCCTGAAACTGACTCCGACTCCATCCAAAATGGACACCGACTCCACGCCCCTGGTAACTTCAGCTTCTGATGGTATCCTGAAATACAATAGAAAACTACGTTCTATGAATAAACAAAAAAGGAAATATATCATAAATAAGGTCTTTGTAGTTCATATATCTTTAGAAATGTTAGCAATTATTTTTTCTTAACATGATCTCTTTGAACAAAATTAGATATTTAGAAATTTTCACAATGATCCATTATGCTTTTTATGTTAGACTCATACTTCATGTCCTTTTTAGAAGAGTTTTCAACAGTCTCTTTATCATCACAGACGGATGATAGGATGAAGGAGGATTATAATGACATTTCTGTACAAAGCTGATACATAGGATCTTGAAACAGAAGATGCGGCACTCATCCAGGTCTGGGTTGTAACTTGGACCCTGTAGAAGCACAACTGAGCGCGAAACAGTGACCGTAGTCCCTTGCACCCCCTCCTCTGCTTGTAAGCGCATGGTTGTATAAATAAAACCGCAGAGCAACCCGGACCTGGATGAGTTCCACATTACTGTTTCAAAATTGTTCCCTTTGACTGTGCCGAGCAACCCCGGATTCCTGGACGCCATTGTGTGTGCCCCTCTGTGAAGCCTCAGAAAGGTCAGCGCCCGGTTTGCTATCTCAAGTTTGATACATAGGATCCACGGATGATAATAGGTGATATCATAGCTGACTGTCTCTCCCTCTGTTCCCGATAGCTTTTGCACATGCTGATTAGATACTTCAAAACAAAAGAAAGGGGCAGAGTTAAGGCCGGGTTACACATATCGATGTTCCAGCGACCGAGCAATGATCCGACCGGATTGGGATCACTGGAACATCGGTATGTGATCGCTGTAGAGATGCCAAG
>JARQOC010000001.1:556419400-556432063 GCA_033576535.1 Allobates femoralis | reverse complement strand
GCTACACAGCATAAACAACAGCTTCTCAAGGACTGATGATTAGAAACAGCACTGACAAAAGAATTAAATACACAAAACAAAATATTTATTTTTTAATTTAAAATGTAAAAATTGTTTAAGGAGGAATGCAGAATAGAAAAAATAAAGACTGCAGTAAATAAAAATTGTCTGATCTAGAAAACCAAGATGCTATAAG
Source organism: Allobates femoralis (assembly GCA_033576535.1). Taxonomy (NCBI): domain Eukaryota; kingdom Metazoa; phylum Chordata; class Amphibia; order Anura; family Aromobatidae; genus Allobates; species Allobates femoralis. Next base: position 556,431,867 of record JARQOC010000001.1, on the reverse strand, counting down.
GTAATTGTCAGGTAATATAGTACATATAGATAATTGTTTAAGAATTGTTTTCTCCTATGGTGGGGTTGCAGGGGATCTAAGCATTTGCTTTCAATTTCCCTGCAGTGCCACCATAGGAGACAAGGTCTGATAGACATGTTTTGATCTCATAATCATCACTCAACCGAAACTTCCATAACTAAAGTCACCAATGATCTACTAACTGCCAAAGGCAAGCAACACTGCTCTGTCCTCCTCCTCCTGGACCTGTCTTCAGCCTTCAACACTGTAGACCATTCCCACTTGTTACAGATTCTCTCATTTTTCAGTAGTACAGATGTGGCACCCCATGGGTTAATGTGCCACAATAACATCACATGGGTTCTCTCCCCCACTACACACTGACAAACACTACCACCTCTGGGCAATAGGGGAGCACCACCGGCTCCCTTATATACTCTTGCCCATGAGGAAGAGAGCAGACCGTACAGCACGGTGTAGTGCTGTGAAGAGCTCACTGAGAGTAGAGTTAGCTCAGTGCAGACCTAGCAAGGGTCAGAGGAACAAGGAGAACGAAAGACAGAGGAACACATCTGGGAGCTTGAGTGACACCATCACTTGCCCCAGAAGTACGCACAGGGACGGACACCGGATCCGGTACTGTGTCTGGCACCCACAGCACAGTGAATCCAGGAACAGTGGGATCTCTAGATGCCCCCTAGTACCAGAGCGAAGCAACACGGAGGGGTCAGCACAGCATAGAGGACTCAAGTTGCCTAGCCAAGTGGTACCAGCAGAATACAGAGAGACGTGAGGAATTCCAGCAGCTCAGCTAATAGCAGCAGCCAGGACACACACACACAGTGCAGCATAAGGACGCTGACGACCCCGGACAGGGTTGGGAGAGAGCTTATCCCCATTACAGACTCCGTGGACTATAGCCTGCAACAATATCTGCAGTAAAGCTTTGGAAAACAGCTTTGGAGTCTGTGTATTGATTGCGACCTTTGCTCCAGATTCAGCACAGAGAGCCTCCCCACCGATCCAGCCTGTCGGCTCTGCATCATCGGGAGAAGAAGGGAAGTTCACCAGTGTCGAACAAACGTGAGTGTGTGTCCTCCAACTCTTCTCCACCATCTATAACCCCAATAGACTTTAACCCTTACTGCCCCGGGGGATACAGTTCCCCCCACTGGAACTATACCATCTTCTCTGCCCTCACATCACCCCCCGGAGGTTCTGCAGCAGCGGCGGCCCCCATTACTGGCCGCACCAAGTGGGTGGCGTCACCCGTGACAATCCCCTTGTAAATAATTCCCCCTTTTATTGTGAGGGCCCAGGGACACGGTCCGGACCAAGCCACCCGTGACATCCCCAGTACCGTCCGGTCCGGCACCGAGTACCCTAGTCCCGCCTGGGGCTCCACACAGACATGGCCCTATCCTGGATCTTTTCATATCCAGCAGACCAGACTTTCAACGTCTCCATCTCAAACACTTCCTCATCTCACCCCCTATCTGTAGGTGTCCCTCAAGGTTCAGTTCTAGGATTTTGGCCCACCGCTCTATACAGATCTTCTCCAGATCTTTCAGGTTTCAGGGCTGATGCTGGGTTACATTGAGTTTCAGCTTTCCCCAAACATTTTTATTGGGTTAAGGTCTGGCACTGGCTAGGCCACTCCAGGACCTTGAAAAGATTCTTACATTGTCACTCCTTAGTTGCCCTGGTTGTGTGTTCTGTTTATTGTCATTCTGGAATACCCAGCCATGACCCATCTTCAATTCATTTACTGTGTGAAGGTGGTTGTTGGCCAAAATCTTGTGATACATGACCCCATCCATCCTTCTTTCAATATGGTGCAGTAATCCTTTCCCCTTTGCAGAAAAGCACCCTCTAAGTATGATGTTTTCACAACCATGCTTCACAGTTGGGATGTTTTTCTTGGGGTTGTACTCATCCTTCTTCTTCCACCAAACACCCTGAGTGGAGTTGATACCAAACAGTCCTATTTAGGTGTGATCTGACCACATGACCTTCTCCCATGCCTCCTATGGATCATCCAGATCATTATTTATGAACTTCAAATGGGCCTGGACATATGCTGGCATGTGCAGGGGAACCTTGCGAGCCCTTCACGATTTTAATCCATGATCAGTAATCAGTAATCTTTGAGACTGTGGTCCAAGCTCTCTTCAGGTCATTGACCAGGTCCTACCATGTAGTTCTGGGCTGATTCCAGACCTTTCTAAGAATTATCCTTACCTTACAAGGCTAGATCTTGCATGGAGCTCCAGAAAAAGGAAGATTGACAGTCATCTTGTGTTTCTTCCATTTTCTAATAATTGCTCCAAAAGTTGCTACCTTCCCACCAAGCTGCTTCCATATTGTCCTGTAGTACATCACAGCCTTGTGCAGGTATATAATGTTGTCCTTGGTATCCTTATACAGCTCTTTGGTCTTGGCCATTGTGGAGAGGTTGGAGAGTGATTGTGTGGACAGGTATCTTTTATACAGGTAACAAGTTCAAACAGGTGCAATTAATACAGGTAAGGGTACTTTCACATGAGCGGTTTTCGCCGATCGCGGCAGATGCGGTGAAAAACTAACGCATAACCGCTGCACCTGCAGCACAGTTGCGGCAAGCCCCCTGCAATGTCTACGGGGCTTGCGGTAAGTGTGCGGCAGGTGCGGCAAGTGCGGTTTCGGCACTTGCGGCAGGTGCGGCCGCGAAAAAAACCGCTGTCAGCCGCGGTTTTTTTGCTGCCGCACCTGACGCAAGTGCCGATACCGCACCTGACGCAAGCCCGCATAGACATTTTATGGGGCTTGCCGCACCTGTGCCGCAAGTGCAGCGGTTATGCGGTAATCGGCAAAAACAGCTGAAGTGAAAGTACCCTAATGAGTGCAGAGTACGAGGGCTTCTTAAAGAAAAACTAAGCGGTCTGTGAGAGCCAGCATTCTTGCTGGTTGGTAGGTGATCAAATGAATATTTAATAAAGTGCAATTTAAATATTTAAAAATCATACAATGTGATTTTCAGGATTTTCTGTTTTAGATTCTTTCTCTCACTGTTAAAGTGCACCTATGAAAAAAATTTACAGACCTCTCTATTCTTTGTAGGTGGGAAAACCTGCAAAACTGGCAGTGTATCAAAATACTTATTTTTCACACTGTACATCTTTGCTTACATAGTGGGAAAGCCTTTGAACCCTCTTAAATCCCAATACAAGTTAGATGAAAAGAGGGCTAAATAAAGCCATATCAGCTAGTTTGGCAAACAGTCAACTGTGTATGGGGGCCCAGAAATTTCTCTGACAGATGACGTCTAGCTAAATGTTCCCATAAAGGAGTCGGGAAAGATAAGTGTTGGCTGAACAATTGTTTGGTGACAACTTTCAAATGTGCATGGTGGATTTTAGGTACAACGATTTAGAAAAAAAATTACTTCTAAATCCCCTATAGTCAAGTGTGGCTCCCCATAGTTCGGTTGCCACAGGAACACCTGGAGCAGGGAAGGATTTACACATCAGGTAAGTTTACGCACAACATCTTCCACCCCAGACCTGAAGGGGGAGCTCTACTTGCTGAATTCAGGCAAGATCCCCTATAAATTGAGGCCTGGGGCGGACTTAGGCAGTTCAGCACGGTGCAGTACTGAGGAAGACATCCTTGTGGATGGTGCTGTGCTAGGCCCGTGCCAGTGAGAGAGCCTGACCAGCGTGAGGGACCCAAGAAAGAGGGTCGGAGGCGAGACGAGTTAGCCAGGGGGAGTGGAGCCATACCGGTTCTCCCCAGAAGAGCAACGTTGACAGCCCGGACACCGGAGTCCGAAACTGCACGGGTCCAGTCAGCCCAGCAGTAAAGACCGGAGGCCAGGGAGACTTCATGATTCCTGGTACAGCAGCACTTGAGGCACAGCCATCCAGCAGAGCCAGGGACCGCAGCGAATATAGCGGTGCCCCTCAGCAGGGCTCTCACTGCTTGCTATACAAGTGAGGACTACAACAGAGGGTCAGGGCCTAGCTTCAGACAGCCCAGGACTAAAGCACACACATAGCGTAACAGGGATGCCTCATAACTCATCAGATATGGACATCCTGAACTGTTCCCAGACCACCCGGACTGTACCCTGGACTTCACCTTGCTCATCACATCAGTAAAGGTACAGCAACAACAGCCCTGTGTGTGTGACTGTTATTGCGGCCCCTGATCTTGCTCCCTTCATAGACAGTCCACAACCATAACTTCCACCTACTGCCCCGGGGATCCTGCTCCACCTACGGGCAGCATAACCATCTTGCTGCACCACCATCACCCCGGAGGTCTGTCCTGTAGAAACAGTAACATTACCGGAACCGTGCATCACGAATCATCTTTTATTTTATTTCCATTGACTATAAACCCCTTTTTAAGTGACTACCAGGGCAACAGGACTGGGCAACAGTTCCTGTGACATTCCCCGTGAACTACAATGCCTGGGACCAGGTACCCCACGGCTCTGGGGCGGGTCACAAGGGCTCATGCAGACCAGTGTATATATTGTACATGTGCTATCTGATTTTTTTGATTGGATAGCAGATGGACACCACATTGACCCATATTTTTCAATATAGCTGTTCAAATGATGTTTTATAATGATACTGAGGAATAAGTGAATAGGGCCTCCCCATGGGTGAAATCCCTGCAGATGATAGCTGTACTTGACAGCTAACACTCCTAAGCATTGTCCCTGACCAGTTTTGGAATTAATAGGGGCCTATTAACCCCTTGAATACCACTTTCAATAGCAACAGCGGTATCTAAGCGGTTATATGGGGGTTAAAATACCCCTTTTGGCAGAATAGGCCTCCCCATAATCATTGCCATGGTGCGCTGAGGTCATCAGATGACCCATGAGTACAGAGGTCTGTTAGACATTGCTATAAGCAGAGTATAACAGGCACAGTCAGTGAATCACTGACTCATCTCCTGCACTGTTGAACAAGAATATAGCAGCGCACGAGACCAGTGATCAAAGTAAAAAATATTCATGTGCCATTGTGAGACTAAATGAAAAAGTAAAAAAAAGTGAAATGAAATGTGTAAAAAAGTAATACAAAAATAACATTTTGCCACTAAAAATGCAGCTTTGTGTTAAAATAAAAAATAAAAATAAGAAACATTCACATCTGGAACGACCAGTTCAATAAAAATGTCATTATTTAGTCCATGTGGCAAATTCCATGAAGAAAATAATAAAACTAATCCATAAAGTAATTTTTTCATCATACTGATGCACAAGAAAGTGAATGGAAAGCGAACAAAAAGTCCTATGTAATAAAAATAAATGGTAGAAATGAAAACGCCAAACCGTCCTGCTAATAACTATCACTAAGGGTGCCGTTACACACAGCGATGTTCCAGCGATCCCGACAATGACCAGGATAGCTGGAACATCGCTGTGTGGCTGCTGGGGAGCTGTCAAACAGGCAGATCTTAGCGACCAGGGACCAGGGAGCCACCTCCACATCGCTGGGTAAGCAGGAGGACTCTGGTAACCATGATAAACATCAGGTATCTAGGCAGCGTGCACTGGTCTCTCTCTGTCACACACAGCGATGCGTGCTGACCAGCGGGAGACCAAGGTCCAAATAATGGCCCTGAAGGATGTGCAGCGATCAGCGACCTCACAGCAGGGGCCCCGTCGCTGCTGCTTTTCACACACAGCGATATCGCTGGCGAGGTGCTGATTTCAGCGATATCGCTAGTGATATCGCTGTGTGTGACTTTCCCCTAAGGCTCCTTTCACATCAGCGGTTTTTGCTGATGTGCGGCAGATTCGGCAGGTGGCGCTGCATCTTCCGGATCTGCCGCCTAACGGCCGACTTGCAGCCCGTATTCGGAAAGCCCCATGCATTGTCTATGAGGCTTTTGGTCCGGTGCGGCAAGTGCGGTTATGCCGGATGCAGCAGATTTGGCACTTGCGGCCGCATGTGCCGAATCCGGCCGATCTGGCGTAACCGCACTTGCCGCACCAGACCACAAGCCCTATAGACAATGCATGGGGCTTTCTGGATACGGGCTGCAAGTCGGCCGTTAGGCGGCAGATCTGGCAGATGCGGCGCCACCTGCTGGATCTGCCGCACATCAGCGAAAACAGCTGATGTGAAAAGGCCCTAATATGGCTCATGTGAAAAATAGAAGGTCAGCTCTCACAATATGGTGATGAAAAAACAAATTTATTTTTGTAAAATATAGTTTTCAGTGTGTAAATGTGGCACCCCAAGGGTTAAAGTGCCACAGAAACATCAACACAGGTTTACTCCCCACACAACACTACACTAGAAAGTGGGAGAAGCTTAGGTGGCACCTGCACTAGTGGGAGGAGCTAAAGTTGTTTACCACAGAGCAGGAGTAACAGTTAGTTCAGTTTAGTTTGAGTCTGGACCAGGAGCAGAGTCAAGTAGAAGTGGAGGTCCTGAGAGGTCTGAGGAAAGGAGACAGAGTAACAGAGGAACATCCCCGGGATAAAGAGTTACCCCAAACTTAACCACGGAGAGGCGCTTAAGACGGATACCGGATCCGAGGCTGTGCCTGAGACAGACAGGACAGTAAACACCGGCATAGTGAAGGTCCACCATCTTCATAGCACCATAGCAAAGCAACACGGAGGAGTCAGTGACACAGAGGACTCAAGTTGCCCAGCATATTGGTACCCGTGAGCAGAGACAGGGCCAGCAGTACAGCTACAAGCTGCAGCAGCAGGGCCACACACAGCGTTTAAGTAGGAAGCCAAGGACCCGGTCAGGGTGGGAGCAACCTGGTACAGACTCCGTGGACAATATTGTGTGATACCATCTGCAAGTAAAGACTTGGAAAACAACAGAAACCGTGAGTGTGTGTGATCCTTATACTGAAGCCCCACTTGCCCTCATATACTGCAATTACCTCTACTCTCATCATCTCTACTGCTACCCCTACTCCCCTGCAGCATCAATAACATCCTCACAGACTTTAACTACCTCTACCACTGCCCTGGGGAACCCAGTTCTGCCCACAGGAACTATTCTATCCAAGCTGCTAACCCATCATCCCCAGAGGTTCTGCAGCAGCGGCGGCCCCATTACTGGCCGCATACAGTGGGTGGCGTCATGAGTGACAAATCCCCTGGAAATAACCCCCCATTTTATTGTGCGGGCCCGGGACACGGTCCGGACTAGGACCGCCGTGACATCCCCCAGCAGTACCCCGGTCTGGCACCGAGTACCCCGTCCCAGTGGGTTTCACATAAAAGTAGCAAAGCATAAAAAAATTATATAAATCTGATGTCGCTGTAACCAAACTGACATGGGGAATAAATTAGTCTTCTTACTTTTACTGTACAGTGAACTGCACAAGAAGAAGTATAAAAAAAAACTGAATTACTAGCTTTTGTTCATTTTGCATCTGAAAAATCTGAATAAAAAGTCATCAACAAATGTTACGTGCATCAAAATGATAGCAAAAAAATTTGCAACTTGTAATGCAAATAATAAGCCCTTATACTGCCCTGTTTTACCAAAAAATATAAAAGTTACAACTCTTGGAAAAACTTTATTGAGAATTTATTCTAGAGTTTAGTTTGCCAAATGGGGTCACATGTTGGTCTTTCCGCATTTTTGGCTCCTCGGGCTCTGCAAATGCATCAGGTTATCCATATTTACAATGCAACAATTGAATAGTGCTGTTCTCTTTTTGAGACCCGCCACGTGGCCAAACATTAGTTTTTGACCATATATGCGGTATCACTGTGTTCAGGAGAAATTGCGTAACAAATTATAGGGTCTATTTTCTCCTATTATCTATTGTCAAATTCCAAATTTGGAGCTAAAATAATAGTTAAAAAAAACCTTAACTATGATTTTCACATCCACCTTTATGGGTTCAAAATGGTAAACACACCCCTACATAAATTCCTTGATGGATTTAATTTCCAAAATGGGGTCATTTGTGCGGTTTGTGATGTTTTGGTACCTCAGGGACTCTGGTAATGTGACATGGTGCTGGCAATCTATTTCAGTTAAATTTGTGTAGCAAAATCAAATATTGCTCCTTCCATTCCGAGTCCTGTCATTTGTCCAAACAGAACTTTATGGCTACATGTGGGGTATCACCACAAACAGAAAAAAGTTGGCAACAAACTGTGAGGTCCAAATTTTCATGTTACCTCTTGCAAAAATGAAAAATTTGAGCTAATGTAATATTTGTGTGAAAAAAAAATGAACATTTTTAAAGGGACACTGTCACCAGGTTTTTGCCATCCCATCTGGGAGCAGCATAATGTAGAAATAGAGACCCTGATTCCAGCGATGTGTCACTTGCTGAGCTGCTTGTTGTCATTTTGATCAAATTAGGGTTTTCTGTGCTGCAGATTTAGCAGTCTGTGAATATGCTGGACTACCTGGCAGCAGGCCAAGTAGCCCTCTAATGATAATCTCCAGCTGATTAAATGGTGATGGTATCAAAATTACACTGAGCAGCCCTTGTATGTTACACATCGCTGGAATGAGGATCTCGGGTCCTATATTATGCTACTCTCAGATTACTTTGGTAACATGTTCCCTTTAATATTGCTATCAAATTCTGTGCAGAACCTGTGGGTTCAAAATGTTCACTATACCACTGGATAAAATCCTTGAGATGTGTAGCTTCCAGGGGCGGACTGGCCCAGGTGGCAGGGGCTAGTGCCCCCTGGGCTGGTGGTGTAGTCCACATCTAGGGCGCCCCTCTACAGAAATGGGCTGGCCGCGGGCGTCGCCCCATCCCCGTCCTCAAGAATTTCTGATAGCACAACCCCCCCTTCCTCAAAAATTTCTGATAGCACCCCCCCCCCCCCCGGCTTCTCAACTAAGGGCTGGCAGTGTGAAACTGCCACCCGGGACCAGAGGTCCCAGCCAGCCCCTGGTAGCTTCCATAGTATGGTCACTTTTGTTTTTTTTTGCTGTTTAGGTACCTTAGGGGCCCTGCAAATGCAGTGTGGTGCCCATAATCTATTTCAGACAAATTTATGTTCTAAATAAAATTTAAATATTGCTCCTTCTCTTCCAAGCTCGGCTGTTTGTCCAAGCATAGGATTGTAACCACATGTGGGGTATCATGCTATCCTGTCTAAAAGTGAAGAAAATGGGGCTAAATCCAAATTTTAGAGTAACATTTACATTTTTTTTCATTACACTTTGCATTGAAGGGAACCTGTCACCTAGTATAGCTCCCCTAACCTATCACTACCTGTCCCTGCAGCTTCCTACTACACTACTAACCATCCCTGTCTGATATAAATGGGCATTATAAAAGTTCAAAAAAGCGATTTATAAACTCAAATATCCACCGTCGTGTGGGCGTTCCTAGACGGCTGGCCGTCGGGTGGGCAGTCTCTCAGGGTCCGCTCCCCCTCCGCTTTGCTGTTGCAGTCGCGTCCTGTTGGCCATGATCATTTACTCAGGAGGGCGCTCCTGATTTATATTTCCCACCTCCTTCTTCCGGGTGTGACAAGCTGCTGGCCCAGCGTCATTTCCGGTCCTGCGCAGTGTGGTGGGTGTATTGTTGTACAGGCGGGCTCAGGAGCATGTGCAGTGTACATTCTGAAGCCAGCCTATGCACATGTCCTATCTTGAAAGAAGGAGGCGGAAATTTGAAATCAAGGCGCGATCATAAATGAATGATCACGCCCACCCAGACGCAATTACAACAGTACGGAAGGTGGAGAGCGGACCTGGAGAGACTGCCCACCTGACAGCCAGGTATCTAGGAATGCCCACACAACGGTAGGGCTAATGTTTAGCCGCTAAACTAAGTGACAGTTTCCCTTTAATTCCAGTGTAGCACTTGAAGGGTTAAAAAGTTTGAAGTATTTGAGGGGTGCGGTTTTTAAAATGGTAGTATATTGAGGAGTTTCCAATATATAGGTCCATCGAGTTCCATTTAAATCTGAACATGTTCCTAAGAAATAGGTTTTGTTCATGTCTTACCAAAAATGAAAAATTGCTGCTAAACTTTTAACCCCTCTAACATTGTAACAAAATGAAATGACATTTGAAAAATGAGGCAGATGTAAAGTAGACATATGGGGACTGTTATATATTGATTATTTTGTACAGTAAAATTAGCTTGGGTATAAATATAAAAATAAAAAGTTTGAAACGGGCAAAGTTTTTCCCAAAATTCAGACATTTTTTACAAATAAATGAAAAAATATCAACCTAAATTTATCACTAACATAAAGTACAATATGTCAGGGAAAAACAGTTTCAGAATATTTGGGATGTGTTTAAGCAATCCAGTGTTATTATCTCATAAACTGGCACTGGTCAGATTTAATAGATTTAACCTGGCCTACATCATTTTGATGTAAAAAACAAACATATAAATAAAAATCAGATGAAAATGATCTGAGTTGAAACTAAGACATTTTTCATCTCCATCTCCATCTGCAGCCGGCCAATACCCAAGGGACCACTGCATTCTTTTTAGGGTAAGGAGGGACTGTCGAGGGCAATAGTCTGGTGACTGGGTAACTTGAGTCCGTGCCCAGCCCCATTTGAACCAAGGCATCGCACATCCCGGACAACCCCTCGATTGAAAAGTTCAGTTTATTGTTGTCCATGAGGGTCAAAGTATACAAAGAGTCAATTATTTCAAACAAGAGTTCTTTACTCAAACGGTCTCATTGATACATGTGCAAGATCTTTAAAAGTTATAGTCTTGGGAAAATGTACAGTCTTTCTTTTTGATGTAGACTGTTACCCACGTTTTCATACCTCCAGGCTTACACCCTCTACGTCCGGCATTTTGGCCTCTGGCTGCATGCTCCTTGAGTCCTCTATAGCTCCAACTCCATAAACCCTGTACGGGCCTGCTTGCATTAACGATAGGGGTTACTTTTTAGGACACCACTTCCTTGCTGCCATTACAGTATCAACCCATTCCTCCAGGTCCAATCCAACAATCCCTTACTTCAACCGTAAGGGTCAGTGGCAAAGATCGAATTAGTATATTGTCCATAGTTCATTAGCGTGAATCCTTTCTGTCCTACTGTTAGACTCTCCTGTGTAATTACCATGTCCGCTCCTTTTTATAGACTAAGCCCGCCCACAAAGAGCACTAATGACTCTAATTATTAACGCTTAATTAAAGAGAAACCAGTCTTCACCGGGGCAATAGAGGGCCACAAATACATGTGTTATACACAGTTTTACTTCTTCTACAATTCCCATGTGTACAGAGTACTCTTTATAGTAAGGGGGGGGATACTCTCCCACACCCCCTCACAGGACTATAATTTCAATGTATATCTATGCAAATTTAGCCTCATTTTTAAATAGTGTAACAGAAATGTTTGGCTGGTTGCATATTGCAATTAATCCTTGCTCAACTTTAATTTCTAATATTTATCTTGATAAATTAGGAGGGATAGGCTCGCTGAACCCTACTAGTAGTATCCTTTCTAAATGAAATACCAATGCAATATGATTATATGTTTGTCTCTATAAAATCTTTGCACCAATGCATCTAAAAAAACAAAGTGGTTGAGTAAAACAGGGGCGGACATATCGTTGGTGCAAACTGTGTGGCCGCGCAGGGGCCCAAGAGGTTAGGGCACTCACTTCCACCTCCAAAGCAGGTGAAATTGTGCATTTTGATGATCCTTTGGGCTGTAAAAGGGCCCATATATTATTTTTGCACTGGGGCCCATTTCTGTCTGTGTCCACAAGTGAGTAAAAATATCCTACTATGTCTCTATGGCCAAAGACTATAAACAGTGTGTAGTCTAATTCCAATTTTGCTCTGTTCCCTATTGTTTGCTAACCTTCGTTTGGTACTTTCATAACGATAACAATGGAAGAGAATTTGGTGTATGTGAGATTTATTTTTACCTGTCCAATAACTATTTGACCATCTTTTTAATATTAAGACTAAATTTGTTAATATTTGTGGTTTCATTTTTATCTCACACAACTAAGAGTCCTTTTTTATTAACATGGGGTATTAAACTATTATTTATCTGGCAGGTGTACACAGCCCATGCATAGGGACGTAGCTGTAATATATGGCAGGGGTTGTCATACGGATAGATTTTCACTATGATTTTATGTATGCAAGCATTTTATAGACACCGCCATAAATTATCTGGAGCAATATTAAAGAGATATGTCTCGGTGACAGGCGATAAGAGCTGGGGTTGTGATATTGGAGGTTAACAGGTCAAACGCTATACAATATGTATTTTTATGCAAGATCAATCTTTGTAAATGCTTCATCTAATTAAAGCAGAAAATAGAGTGGTGACAGATTTTATAAAGTATGTATGAATTTCAATGAAAAATCACCTTTTCTTCATAATAAGTAACGCACCAGCTCAGCACAAAGCATTTCCTATATCTGCGGAATAGACAGTGTAGAGTACAATCTTAACATCCTCATATATAGATATACATATATTACATCATAAATAACAAACACTTCTTAAGTCA
>JARQOC010000001.1:556408507-556419300 GCA_033576535.1 Allobates femoralis | reverse complement strand
CCTGTCTCTTTGGATACCTGTCTTTCAGCCGTGCTGAAAAACAAGCAGGTATAACCCCTATGGTAGCGGCGTGTAATCGGGGCACAGGTACGGTATTTGAGTTACCTGGGGCGTGCTACAGCGTCATGTATACCACGCCCCATCAGCTATCATTGGTGGGGACTACTGTGTACCCATTGGCTGTCCCTGTACAGGGCGGCATATTTAACGAGATGACCAGTCACTACACATTTGCTATAGCGTCATGTATTAGCCAGCCTCCCTGCGCTGGCTGGCCAATCATGATGTTATTGCATTGTCCAATCACCGTACGAACGCCGCGTAATACACAACTCTGGCACGCCTAGGTAGTTACGGCGCACAATATGTACGCCCAGATTCCCATGTGGTGGCGGCGTGTAAATCAGGGAAGGTGCTCCACAGAAGGTAACCTGCGGCACCCGTCGGCACTTCCAGGGATCGAAAATACCTTCTGTGGAGCACCTTGTGGTGGCGTGTATTTGCGGTATCAGGTACCGTTAGCAACCGTTGAAAACGCGCGCGTGCACGTGCGGTGCCTACCTGTTGCTACCTTCGGCAGGCGCGTGTAAAGGTACCATTACAGCGTGAAAGACTGTGTGGCGTACTTTATTATCTCCACCTGATGAGTCGCTGACCGCAGCAGGCAGAGGACAAGTGACAAGGCCTGGTGTAAACTGTGTCCCTGTGTGAAATCATAAACTTCCACTACTGCCCCGGGGATCCCGTTTCACCTCCGAGTAGCGTAACCATCTTGCTGCTCCACCATCACCCCAGAGGTCTGTCCCACAGCACCGGAAACATTATCGAAACCGTAGGTGGCGTCACAAATCATCTTTTATTTTATTTCCATTGACTTAAAACTCCTTTTTAAGCGACCACCAGGGCCATGGGACAGGGCAATAGGCCTGTGACATCACCCGTGAACTACAACGCCCGGAACCGGGTACCCCAAGGCCCTGGGGCGGGTCATAAACAGTCTAATAGAACATACATTGCCCTACAAGCAGTGTGATAGCCCTCCTATAGCCCTCTTAACTGTATAATGCACCCCGTAGTCCATGTGGTATAATGGCCCCATATAGTCTTTCAAATTGTATAATGGGCCTCCATATAGTCTTCCAAATAGTTTAATGGACCCCACTCAGCCATCCAAACAGTATAAAGCCCCCCCACAATGCACTTATTGATTAAAAAAAGAAAATCACCTCCTCATTCCTCTGCTGCTCTGGTGTCACAGCATATGCCCTAAAGCTCTGCAGAGCAGGCGTGATGTAGTGATGTCATCGTACGCACTGGGCTGAGAGGTCAGACAGTCAGGGAGAATGATGGAGGAGGGAGCTGACGGCTTCATGGCACATCATTGCTTTCAATTGTATCCAGGTTGCCAATATAGTTGAAAGTGCGATGCAGGGTAGTCTGGGTCCAGTACTGACCCTGGCCCCCAAATCACATGCCCCATAGTGGCCTTGTGACCTGCCGCTATTAGTGGTACTCCACTAGCCGAAGTGCTGTGGGGTTCAGCATACTGAGTGGTGAGCTGTATGGACCTTCAAACTGAGTTGGGGCTGTAGGGGACATCATAATGAATGAGGGACTGTGGGGGCAATCTTACTGACAGGGGTTGTGTACGCCATCATACTTTATGGGGGCATATCATATTGAGTGGAGGGTTCTTTAAGCCATTATACTGTGTGGATGGCCTATCATACTGAATGGAGAGCTGTGGGGGCCTCCATACTGAGTGAGTGACTATGGAGACCTTCATACTAACTGGGGCTGTGAAGATCTTCATACTAAGTGGTGGCTGTGGGGGCAATCATACTGAGTGTAGGATTGTGTAAACTGTCATACTGTGTACAGAGCTAAAAGGAACCATCATACTTAGTGGGGGGACCAACATAGTAAGTTAGGGGCAGTGGGGGTCATCATACTGTATTAGGGGCTATAATACTGAGTGGGCTGTGGGGGCCATGACTTTGAGGGGCTGGTATGTCATGCAGATGGGGCTGTGGGGACAATAATACTGAGTGGGGTGCTATTGGGACCATTAGATTAAGTGGAGTGGCTGATGGGGTCATCATACTGAGTGGGGGACTAAGGGGACACCATATGGGGGATTTTGGGGGGTGTCATACTGAGTATGAGTTGTGGGGACATCATACTGAGGATCAATCATACTGAGTGGAGTTGGAGGGACCAGAACACTGTGTAAAGTGCTTTGGGGGTGTCATACTGAGTGATGCCATCATGCTGAGAGGGAACTGTGGAGGCATCTTACTGAGTGGAGGCCATCATACTGAGTGGGTCGGGGGCTGTGAGAACCATCATACTGGCAGATCATCACACTGTGAAGGGACCAAAATATTATGTGTGTGGGAACTATAGAGATTTTATACTGTTGGGTCTGGGGCAATTACGGGCAACATGCTTTGGGGGTACTATACTCTGTTGAGAGCACTGTAGGTCCATTTTGATTTTTATGGAGGAACATTGTGTGGGGCAGGGCCATGGGATGAAATTGTAGCAGGAGATTCACTTTGGGATTCCATGCTTTGTGTATGGGTGGGGCATTTTTGGAAGTTTCATACTCTATAAAGGACATGAAATCATGGGTGGGAACACTATAGGGCTTCAAGTGGAACATAATACATGTCCTTCTCCCTATATATAAATGTTGGTAGATTTAATCTCACCTGCTCCACCAAATATTTTTGCTATAGACACTTTGGGATGGGGTCGAGTGATTTGTATGTACACTCCTGGATAGACAACATATAGAGAAATTGGTTTTTGATAAATTCAGATAGAAACTATCATGGAGGAAGGAGACCTTTCAGGAAGGCTTTTTAGTGCCCATAAAGCAAATCCGGACTAGGAAAAAACAATGAGTTAAGCAAAAATTAAGTTTCAACGAGGGGGAGCTCATTGTATACAAATGTTCTGAAATCCCTGGACCCATATTATCTCCTACACCCCTCTAAATATTCTAAATTAATATCATTAATAAAGGGGTACTCAACATTACCACCTAGTCACTGGATTGGTGATCACCGCTAGATCTTGAGTAGGTAATTCAGAATGGGGCCCCATATCCTATGTTTTCATTGGATCAGTGGTCACATTGGGGTGACATTCCATAGGAGTCTATAGGTCTAATGAAGATTGCACTTTGTGCCTATGAGTTAAGCAGAATGACAACTTAGCTCTTCTACCTCAGTAGATCAAGTGTTCTCTTTTTTTAACACACACCTCCTTGAGTTGGCAAATGTTTGTGAAGTACTCCTTAAAGAGTGTTTGTTTTTACAAATTACCCAGTAATGTGTGTAAATTTATGCAGAAAAGCTCATTTATTCAGTTTGCTCGTTTGGCAAACGAAAACATCATTTCTTAAAGATGTGCTGCTTTTCTGCTCCGTGGCTTCCCTATGATGAATGTGCCTGAGAGTACTGTCACACCGCGCATAAAATGAGAGTCCAGCCCGGTTGGGGCGCTGTGATGACAGCTGAGGGTTAGCCATTTTATGCTTCAGGGACCTGTAGCACATTGCTGTGTTTGCTTTTGGCTTTTTCCCTCTTGTTCTCACATGGAGCTATCATTTGTTGTGTTATTCTAACATCTTAGGCGGATAAGTATGTGTTTGCTTTTCTTTCCAACTAATACTCTGAACGCCCCAGCTGTAAAGTTATTCACAGCACGCATATATGTTTGAGATGTCTTCTCTCAAAGACCCGCGAACCAATATTTACCATTTCAAACAAACCTTTCGCATTGCTTTTTCTTCTCCCGCTTTCTGTTGTGCTGTTGACTTAGTGCGAGGCCTATTGTATATGTACTTTGCATCGCTATTTCCTGGTTAATCTCTACGTTCTTTGAAAGCAGTAATATTGATTACGGTTAACACAGGGTTTTTTTTCCGAGCAGTGAAATTGCTAATACGTGTTCCATAGAGGCTGACAGCTTAATATCATGGACCCTAGATTCCCAGCTTGGAGCATTGTTACAATATATAGATATTTGGTACTTTTACGTAATTTTATTTATTTTTGAGGAATTTTAACTTTGATGAAGCAGGAAAAAGATGGCTGGAACAACAAAACGGTGTGAATAGGGTTTAATCCTTATTACAGGATAAGAATTAACATTTGAGTAATTGCTCACCTGAAACGGTTCATGCAGGATGGAGACGGAAAGGGCAAAACTTCCGTCTCTGTCCCGCATGATCTGATCACTGGTGAGCTGCAGCAGTCGTGGATCTGTATTTCAAGCTTGTGTAGTGGTTGTGGTTAAACGTATTGACTTGAGTATAAGCCTAGGGTGGGAAAAACGTCAGCAGCCCTCCAGCTTGGTATATCATCCCCCAGTCTAGTATATCATCCCCGAGCCTGACATATCATCCCCCTGCCTGAGATATCAACCCCCAGATTGCTACATAACCCCCTATAATGATACATTGCCCCCCCATCCTAGAACTTAGCCTCACATCATGGTAAAAGGCCCCCCATCCTGGTACATAGCCCCCCATCCTGGTATATTATTTCCCTTTAGGGTACATGCCCCCCATCCTGGTACATTATCCCCTCTTCCTGGTATATCACTCCCATCATGCTATATAGCCCCCTCATCTTGGTACACAGCCCTACACCCTGGTATTAGGCCCCCTATGCTGGCACACACAAAAAATAAACAATTCAACTTACATATACATATATATATATATATATATATATATATATACATATATATATATATATATATATATTTATACATATATATATATATCACTTTGATCACTAAGTGAATGCCATGAGGTCATTTTTATTGGTACAATTTTGGAGTACATATGACTTTTTGATTGATTTGTATTCCATTTTTTTTTAAAGAAGGGGGAGTAACAAAAAAACAGCACAACATTCACGATGCAGGATAATTATATGTGATGGAGATTGAAAAGGTTCATTTTGCTTCTCTAGTTTTATTGATTAACCTGGTTAAGGTGAGGTTTTGTGTAGTATAGGGTATAAAATAGATGTGGTTTATTAAGAGCACAGGAGAGACGGATGGGAAACAAGTATTGATAAAAGCACAAACCTTTTCATTAAAGTTCTGCTCAACGCGTTTCAATAGCCACCACTATCTTCCTCAGGTGGTAACCTCACCTGGAAGGCCACGCCTCATTTGTGCGAGAAGTGAGCACAACCATCCCAGGTGAGTGGTGGTCTCACTGCCTTTATTTTAAATCTCCTACAAATGGTCCTTCACTATCGGTGCCCCACTTTTCTCCCATTACATGCAAAAAGGTGAGGCCACCAGGTGACCCCAGTACAGCCAAACTGCCCCTGAATTAATTGCTGTCCTGAAAATTCACCAAAAGACCTCGACTGATCCCGCAGGATCCACAGGACACGGGATCAAGATCACATTCCAGCACTGGCTGTCGAATATCACATTTGCACCAGTTCTCAGTCACGTCTCTTGGTTATTCCACTAAAGCTCAGCTGCAGTCAGCTAAGGCTAGGGTCACACTTGAGCCTTGGATCCATTAAAACCATCAGTTGAAAATGTTGAAAACCTGATCCGTTAACAGATCCATAGGCTCCAATGCAAAAAACGCAGTGTCAAAAGTGCACTGGTAAAAATGCTATGCATTTTTGCACCCGAACAAATAAACGCTGCAGCAGTATTTTTGGGTGCAGTAAAAAAGCGCATAGCGCTTTTGTAGCATGAGTCTCTATGGTAAAAGCATCCGTTAACGCATTGGCTATCTAGGGACATGCGTTAACCGTTGCGTTTTTATTTTTAGGCTTTTCCAACACACAAATGAATGATGTCACAGGTCACGTGACCTCTGCAACCCACACAAAGTGGAGGGTGGAACACAGGAAGTTTTGACTTGCCCACAGGAGTATCTTGCGAAGTTTAGGACTCTGCCACATCAAGGTATGTACACATGTGTGTTACATGTGCTGATCATGCATGTTTGAAGACCACATGCTACACTCATGTAATGTGTCCTTCTTATTCTGTTAGCTCCACTGACGTCAGACTCAGAGCTCAGCGATGTTGACAACCTCTCAGACTCTTCTTCTACTGGGGCCTTGGCAGTGTGGACATGTTGCGTTGTTTACACATTGTCCCTCCAAAATATGTGCTTTCATGTAGGTTTAATGTATGTCTCACATAAAGGTATGTCACACGTGTAACGTGATGTGTGTGCAATACAGGAATCTGACACCAGCATCCTCAACATAGTTGCTCTTGTGATCACTGGTGCAAATATATTTTGTTGCCGCATAGGTAGTATCATGGGGTGGTGTTAGTACCGGCCTTGTTTGTAACTTAGTTATTGGTGCCCACATGTTTTTAAGAAACATTGTGTCATGTGGTGGACATGTGTACTGTTTTGGCTATACAGTATGTATTAATGTGATACTGTGTCCTGGCCTGCATGTATGTACTGTATTTTCCTGACCATACTCCTCATGGTGTGTATTTGTCTGCTCATGTGCCCCACACTGCCCTTTAACATGCCCCCCCCCACACACACACATGTTCATGGTAGCATCCTATCGGCCAAGTGAACCACACAGTCATGTGGCATGTGGCCATGGTGTTTGCCCATGTGGCCAGATATTAAAGATTACTGTTCTGCCAAATACTCTTCCCACTGACCCATGCTGTGGTCCAATGTACTTGTAACATATGCCTGCATGTATGGACCCTCACTCATGTTCACCTTATCTTTTCCAGAAATGTACTCATGGCCCACCAAAAACAATTATCTGTGAAATACTGTTTAATCAGCACGTATGAAAATGCCAATGGTTAACATATTTTAGGTCAAGGCTGTTAGCTAACTATTTGCCTCTGTCTGCACACACATGTGTCTGTCTTCCGTGATGTACTGTAGATTTAGTTTATTTCTTCCCCTAGTCCAGTGGCAAACGTGGCCGTGGTAAGGCTTTGATTGGATTCCCAAAACCCAAAATCGACAACGACGTCCTCATTAATTTAGTAGAACCACATGCCTCGATCTGGGACCAGGGCCATCCTGCCCACCAAAATGTTGTCTGAAACCGAAAGATTTGGACAAATGTATTCACAGACATGTTCCCAAATTACAAGAGCATGAGCCTGCAGGAACATTGGTATGTCCTCATGCTGCACATCAAATATATGTTAGCACACAAGATAATGTTTTGTATAATATATTTTCAAACATGATGACTTTTATTTGCCCTTTACCCTTTTCCCACATGTAGTCCACAAAGTGCACATGCAGTGGAGGTCAATCCGAGGTTTGTCAGAGATGTGAGAGACAGCGATAAATATTGCAGTGGTACCGCTGCTGAGCCACCAACCCTCTACAAGCATCATGATCAGCTTGGTTTCCTTCAGAAGACTGTTGAAGGTCGACCGTAAATTGGCAAATACTTTAGGCACACGACAATGTGTAACACCTGTACTTAACAAGTACATGTTAATTATGTTTGCCCTTTTTGTACTCAACAGGACTTTCAGCAGTACACCACTTGTAGAGCAAGATATGGCGGACAGCAGTGGTGATGAGCCACCCAACCCTGAGGCAGGGGCTGACAGAAGACCATGTGAGGGCCCCTAAATTGACCTCACTCAATCCCAAGCCGAGGCAACGGGTCCCATCCCACCACAACCAGCAGTGGCTCAACAAGCCAGAGTCACACGGCCAAGAAGGCGGAATGTTGGGAGAGATGAATCTGACATGCTTATTTTAGATGGCCTCCATCGCCTACAAGACACTATGCACTCAAGCAATACTGCCCTACAACGGCAACTCAAGGACATGAGGCCCAGGGACATAGGTAACAACATGAATGAGTGGCAACACTTCAGGTGTGCCAATGTCTCTGACCTTATGATCCTCGATGCCTGTGATAAGTATGCATTCAGAGGCAAAATGAATAATTTGGTGGCCAAGTACTGTTTCAAAATCCCATTAAATATCACTGTGGTCTGCGACGACAGGTCGGAAGACCAGGTTTAGTGGTCACTTTGCCTGGAAATGGGCTTCATGACGAATAGGTGCCTGTTTAACCTTACATTGTTTTGCCTTGGCTATAACCATTTGTTTGGGCACTTTAAGCTCGGTCTCACACGTTTACATCCCATGAGGATATTATTTGTTGTTAATTGTTGCTCATGTTGAGCATGCTTTTTGATGCTATAATTTATGATTGTACAGTAAACTTTTTTTGGTTCAAAAACAAAACCAGAATCTGTCCACCATCATTTTGGAGTGGGTGACCAAGACATTTAAAAATGGCCATGAACAATATGGCGCAATGGGTTGACAGTGAAATTAACATGCCTACATAATAATTGTCTGAGAACATTGTAAACACACACTATACATTTATATACTAATTAATGCTGTGGTCTTTTTGTTACTATCCGTAACCACATTGTGTATTCACAACATGGGACGTTTGTGTGTGTCCAAGCTATGCACATTTGAAAGTACATTTGGAGATTTTGTGGGTGGATGTGACATGGTGATGACCAGGCTCGGACTGCTCTGCCGAGTAACCGGGCAAAAGTGATGGGAGGCCCTCAGGTGTAGAGGCCCCGCCCACCTAGCCCCGCCTCTCACTACCCCCTGACTGGGCTGCTGTGCAGGGATCTCCTCCGGGTAGAGCCGGCATTGTGATCTCCTCCCCCCTCCTATGTGACGTCTTTTTCCTCCAGTTCCTGCTCCTCTTGGAGGGAGCAGAGAGGGAAGCCTTCAGTGACACTGAGAAGAAGGATCACAGCCATGGCCCATGGCTGCACATTGCCAGCCCAGCAAGAGCACAGGCTGAGACACTGCAGCTTGAAAGAGAGGGCAGACAGGTCTTTCTGCAGAGGACACAGACTCCACAGCCCCCACACTCCTGTGAGTAAACTATCATTGTGCACCTGTCCTGTTAAACAATCATCTGGGGCCTGAACTGTGCTGAGGAGCTGCTCTGACTCACTCCTTAGCTTTATATATATATAGCTGTATCTCTGCACACAGGAAATAGAGCAGCTGCAGGCAGCTCACACTGAAAGGAGAGGTCTGAGAAATCACTGGCTGCAGCCTTCAGGTTAGAAGGGAGACAGCTCTTAGTGGACCCTGAGGGTCCCCCTGGTGTGGGTGCAGTGCTTAGGGCCCCCCCAGTGTAAGTGCAGCGCTCAGGGGCCCCCCTGGTGTGGGTGCAGCGCTCAGGGCCCCCCCCAGTTTAAGTGCAGTGCTCATGGGCCCCCCAGTGTGGGAGCAGCACTCAGGGGCCCCCTAGTGTGGGTGCAGCGCTCAGGGGCCCCCCAGTGTGGGAGCAGCACTCAGGGGCCCCCCTGGTGTGGGTGCAGCACTCAGAGACCCCCCTGGTGTGGGTGCAGCGCTCAGGGCCCCCCCCAGTGTAAGTGCAGCGCTCAGGGGCCCCCTAGTGTGGGAGCAGCATTCAGGGGCCCCCCTGGTGTGTGTGCAGCGCTCCGGGGGCCCCCTGGTGTGGTGGATGCGCTCGGGGCCCCCTGGTGTGGTGGATGCGCTCAGGGGCCCCCTGGTGTGGGGGATTTGCTCCGGGGGCCCCCTGGTGTGGGGGATTCGCTCCGGGGGCCCCCTGGTGTGGGGGATGCGCTCCGGGGGCCCCCTGGTGTGGAGGATGCGCTCCGGGGGCCCCCTGGTGTGGAGGATGCGCTCCGGGGGCCCCCTGGTGTGGGGGATGCGCTTCGGGGGCCCCCTGGTGTGGGGGATGCGCTCCGGGGGCCTCCTGGTGTGGGGGATGCGCTCCGGGGGCCTCCTGGTGTGGGGGCAGTGCTCAGGGGCCCCCCCAGTGTTGGGGGGGAAGCGCTCAGGGGCCCCCTGGTGTAGTGGATGCACTCAGAGGCCTCCTGGTGTGTGGGCAGTGCTCAGGGGCCCCCCGGTGTAGTGGATGCACTCAGGGCCCCCCCCGGTGTGGGGGCAGCACTCAGGGGCCCCCGAGGGTGAGGTGTGGGGCAAATTACACCAGCGGGGAAGACAGGCACAGGGAGGAGACAGGCAAAGGGGGAGACAAGTGTAGGGGAGAGACACTGCACAGGGAGGTGAACAAGCACAGGTAAGAGACAGGCTCAAGGGAGAGACAGCGCACAGGGGAGAGAGACTGCACATAGAGAGGAGAGACCGCTCAAGGGGAGAGATATGCACAGGATCGGAGAGACAGCATGGTAGGGAATACATTTGCGTGGGATATATTTTTATATATATATATATATATATATATATATATATATATACATGATGCGGCAGTATGTACTAAAGGGGTCCACTGAGACTCTTTCGCCCGGGGCCCGCAGAAACCTGGAGCCGGCCCTGCCCCCAGCAGCAATATGTCTCCACCAGCAACAGCATAAAGTGTGCCCCCCCCTAGCAGCAGCAATATGTGTGCTTCCCCAACAGCAGCAGCAAAATGTGTGCCCCCCCAACAACATAAGCAATATGTGTGACCCCCAGCAGCATCAGCAATGTGTGCCCCCCCAGCAGCAATATGTGTGTGCCCCACAACAGTAACAGTGTGTCTGTGCTCCCCCACCCCCAGCAGTAGCAGTATGTCTGTGACCCCCCCATAGCAGCAGTGTGTTTTTGCCCCCCATAGTCTGGTGCCAGAGACCAGGAGCTGCAGAGGAAGAGGCTGCTGGGTGCCTGGTGCCGGGTTCCTGGTGCCAGCGAGTGGGAGACTGGGAGCCGCAGAGGAAGAAGCTGCCTGGTGCCGGTGAGCGGGAGACCGAGAGTCACAGAG